>LDMZ01056540.1:0-15697 GCA_001455285.1 Sphaeromyxa zaharoni
ATAAAAGATACAAGATTTTTCATCAAGGTTCCGACTTGTGATCAGTTTTTTTAATTCGAGAACCTCCGCACAGACAAGTTCAAACCTCTTGAATAAAATTTAGTCAATCTTCCGTATAAAATCTACATAAAATACTATGGTCTGCCTTCTTACTGATTACATATATACAATCTTCAAGGAGAGGGATAATCATGATTTCCGGCTAAAACAAGTATCGAAAGAATTCTTTGGTCTTTTAGCCTTAACCGGACTATCTCTCCTCCCAAATTTATAGCCCCTGGTGTAGTTTAATAAAAAATTTTTTAAATTAATGATTTTTTTTCTAAAAATGATCAATTGTATTTTATTCTAAACCCCTGTTTCTTATTTTTTCTCTAATTTAAAATACTTGTTCATATTAAGGATAAAAATTTTTGTATACTGTAAATTAATTATTATACAGCTATTTTTAGCTATATTGTTATAAACATATTAAGTTTTGTTAAGTCTTGTCGCCATTAATATAGATTTATTGGTGTGATAATCCTATGTGTAATCCTATTGTATACAAAACATCCAAGAATTGATGTGTAAATTAATAAACTCAAAGTTTATTTTTTATAAAAATTCTAAGCAATATTTCCGAATACTTTTAGAATAAAAAAAATAATTAGAATTCATTAGAATCTTGCTCAAACTTTCTTCACATTTTGAAATGTTAAATGAAGCAAAATAGTAACAACAGGTTTAAATTATGATATTAAAAATTATGTTCGCTGTAGGCTGTTCAATTTAACTGGTGTTTTTACAAAATTATTATAATTTATGGGATTATGAAAGGAATCATTCATATTTAGGAAAGGAGAACAACAATCTATTTCAGAACTATTCTTTATTTTCTTAGAGTATGAAGGCCTGATAAGGTAGCGTAGCCCTAGTATAAGGGCAGGAAATGGGGGTTGGTTTAGTAGGTGAAAATCCTGCATTTCCTGCCGGGAGATCTGGCTGTCGCCTAACCTGACGCGAAAGCGGGCTGGAAGTACGTCCCATCTTACTGAACCGCCTCCAAAAACATAAGGAGCAAGTAAAGGTTTTTTCCTCCATAGCTAAGAAAAAAAATCTTTATTTTCTTTGGCCTTGAATAAAATAAACTAAAATAGGAAGGTATCGCTCATATTGCAGAAATGAATATGCTTTATATGATACTACGGCTATCATCATCAATGATTTAAAAGAAGCAATATAAAAACACATATTTTCCTGATAAAAATTAATTTAAATTCATGTGTCGTCCTGTTACCGACCATCGCAAATTCCTTCCACTTTCTGTATAATTTGTTCAAAGGACTAAAAAAATGAAATTTTGATCCCTGGAAAGTTGATAGTTCAATAGTGGCTTAATTTTTTTTACTAAATACATAAGAACCACGGTAATCAAAAAGACGTCGCTGCAAGAACAATACAGAATGTGACCTTCATCTACTTAATTACATATAAAAAGGTACATCTCACTGGCAGTTCAAGGATTTAATCTAGAATTTATTCAAACTTCATTTGACGATGTGTGATTACTCATGAAAAATTTTTGGTATATGTAATTATCTAGATCAGTACAATATTTCATAAGTTGATGGTTAAATGTATTTAAAGGAATGTAATAGAAGTAATAGTTATTGAACTAATCATTTCCATAAATTTTTGAGAGCGTGAGAGGAGTAAAAGCATGCAGACCCAAAATTGAATTCGTGATCCTATCATCACGAGTAATACGACCTATCGCTTATCCACGTAGGTTAACAGACCTACTTCGTAACACTTGACACTATATATACTATAAGAATTAATACAACAATAACAAAACGATTTATATAGAAATTTATTTAATACACCCGTAAATTCGGAAGAAAATGTAATTGTCATTTAGTTATAAATTTTTCAAAAATAATTTCATTATGCGTCATGAGGTTCACATTCTATCTTATAATTTATTGCCACACCTAACAGTTGTGGGAAAATTGAATTCACCAATTACAAAAAAAAACTTTGGACAAATAGTGATTACGATAAAAATAAAACCAAGCGGGACAGTAACACCTGATTTAAATCAAGGGGTTTTCAATCTACGTGTATTACAAAAGGTAATCCGTGAATGAATTGGTAAGAAGATATGGATAGGTAAACATTTACAACTAAGCAGTAAAGTAAATAAAAAAAACACTGGCGGAAAAACATACCTCACAGGTTAAAGCTAAGCCTTTGCTTTCGTTTTTATGGGTTAACATCAAAATTATTAAAGAAAATAGCTTTCAAAATACGCTTTCACGCGCATGACGGTAGCATAAATATCATCATCACCTAATTTCGTGCGTTGAGGCGGTTTACTAGACAAATGTGATGAATGGTCGTTTGAATGAAATGTTATACGCTATGCCGCTAGTTCACAACCCGGAAGCGTGGTATAAATCACTTGAAACGGCTGTTAAATCGTACAGTTTTCACGATAGTAAGTTTTTTTGCCAATTCTATGTATCCTATTGATTGAAATAAATTTTCAAAGCTAAATGTACCATAATATACATGTTCTCGGACGGGCGTGAGATGCTCGAAGAGTATGATACTGTAAGGAGAACCCTGAGAAGTATTTGATAATTTAGTTTTCTCTGATAGGAAATAGCTAGGAAGTGGAAGAATTTAAATAAAGCTCCAATTCGAGATCCTAATTTGGGGAAGTACGTTTCTCAAGGATGGGACGTCGAAGTTGGTCCAGATTATGAATGGGGACTTGAGAAAACGGAGCCTCAGGAGAATGAAATCGCAGTAAGTCACACTAATGTAAGTCTGAATTTGTCCAGGATATTAATTTTTTAATTATATTATGTTTTTTGTTAGGCAAATAAATATTTATACAATTTTTCTTAAGAATTTAATCTGGATGTTTGGCAATAATAAAGCTTATTAATTATCAAAATGTATTTTAAGGGTCTTTTATTCAATGGCTACTAGTCTAAGTAATTGTATTAGTTATATAAGGAACCTTCAAAACATAAAATTTCTGGGTTGTTTTTTATAATTTTACTCTATTTTTAAGGTATGATGTTCCTTTCTTTAGCTTTTAAATAAGGTTTGTTGTATTTCATGCACAGTTAATAAAAAACTTGATTCACTGCCTGTGATGTATTTAAACACTAAGTTAGGTTCTGAATTTTATCTTACAATGTTTCTGTTACATGTAATAACTACCTGTTTTTTGTTTATTATCTGATGATGCTACCTTCAATACCAGATTTTATAAGAATCTTTAGCTATACTAGAACTAGTATTCAAGGATATACCAAAGCTGGAATAGTGGTTGCAGGTCACATATTTATTCCTAGACGGAATCCAATAATTCAAGTTTTCAAGCTAAAGCCGGCGGCTTCGCCATTTTTATCCTGATTGTTTAAGTAATGCGGTTTATAAAATTAATAATGAAGATACATATTTGAATTTTTCAGTAAATGAGTTTGTAAACCATACTTTTTATTTTTATTTATTGGCTTTGGTAAAATACTGTTTTCTTTTCAGTAGCCGGGAAATTTTGAATCGGTCAATTTTGAAATTTCATGAATGAATTTTTTAGAAAAAATTTATTTTAAGTCATGAATCTGATATGAGATATATTATTTCAACGATCCGATATACTCTACATATTTTATTGTAGAAATAAAAAAGGGCTAACTTCAGATAAAAAAATTTTGTCTAAAGCTAATATTCTAGGTTTTTTTGCATGTAAAAATCAAGTGCGATTTTCACAATTGAGAATAAAAACTTTTAATAAAGTGATGAAAAAATTTTTACCTCGTTTTATATACGTGAAAAAATAGTGTTTATATCCAGTGCTGCTTTTGAAACATTGATTTTATCAACAGTTTTGCAGTCCTTAAAACCCACGCTAATATAGCTATATGTTACTTAATATATATTTATTTAATGCCTATAACTTAAATCAAATCATATATAACATTTGTTTTGTATGCATTTACGAATGCATAAAATCTAATAGGCTGAATCGTAGTAGTCTCCATACTGTTTTTTCAAAAATGTGTGAAGTTTAGCTAAAGAATTGCAGGGACTTCAATTTATTAATGTTTTTCTAGAAAATGGAACTTAAATTTTGTAAATAAATGTGGCATGAGCTAATTAATGATAATCTTTAGGATTTAATGTGGAATTAGCAATTTTGATTAATTTTCTACAAAAAAAATTATTTCCGTAGAGTTTGGATAATTCTTACTAAATAATATCTGCTTTATAATTGACCTGATGATTTTGATTAAACAATTTTTTGCGATATGAATACTTTCTATTAAATATATTATAATTCAGTTTTACAATCCAAGTTTTGCGAATTATGTAAGTCTAAATAAATTACAAAATATATATATGGCCATATACTTTTTTATATTTTTCTTTAAATTCGTGAAATTATAGCTTAAGACAAAATTCATGATCTTCTACTTTTTTTTAATCAATTTCTCTAACCGAAATTGTTCACTAATATATCGCTGCTGATATTCCTCAATTATTCAAAAATTTTAGATATTATAGTTTCGTTGAATTTCGTATAAATCTTTCGACAGAATTACTTTTATAGATATATATATTCAAATATAATCTACCGAGAGATAATATAATATGGATAATCTCATATGATAATATAAATAAAGGAATAATTAACTATAAAAATCATATTTATACCAAATTAATCTTGATATATTATCTCTTGTAGAGCTGAAATGAATTTCATTACAGAGATTATCGAGCTGTTGACCTCGCCATTTAAACTCTCTAAGGAAATCATTTATGAGACTATCTTGAGCCTATTCATTTTCATCAATTGATTTTGTTGGATTCCTTGGAAAAAATTTTTATTTCAGACCATTCCACGTTCCTTTTAAGTTTTTGTACGAAACTCTGTTTTTTCAGAATGATTTATGATTGGTCATGTGTATGTAATAATATTTACGGTTATTATACGGTCTGAACAACACGTAAATTGTATTGATCCTGGTTTTATGGTCATACTTATAATATTCAAAAATGTTGAGTCTCTTTTATTTGGGACCTCTTCTTTAAATTAATTCATCTCTGAAGTTCATTCTATCTTACCAAGTACCTTCAACTCTGTATCCCCTAATGTACATAGCCTTAACGAGCATTGCCCAATCAATCTTGACGATAATGTCTTCTTCTCCATCTATGATATCTTTAAAACCAATGTTATAAGACGCTAACTGATGAAAACGTATTATATTTGGTGTTGCAGTTTTATCAATCAGTTCCAAATGTTTCAATCTTACCGGTCTTTAGATCAAACAACATCAAATAAGCTAGTTTTATCAGTTCATTTATGTGTTTTGTTTTACAGAAAAAAGTATTTTTCGAAGTAGAAACCTGATTCTTACAATTCCTTTTTGAACAACTTCGTCGTTTAATGCTGACAAAAATAGTGTTTCCCCAAGATTCACACATTAAAGAATATCAATAAACTGCTAAAAATTAAGAATTCAATTTAATTATCTACTGAACGTAAAATATCATCAATGACACAGACCTTTTGATTAGCATTTTATACTGATGTACAAAAAAACTATGTAGTGCCTATACTACGACCGATCAATTCAATATAATTTTCATTATGACCATGATAGAAAGGTCAGAACTATGAGCATACAGAGCATCAGTTTGAGATAGCCCACGTGCTATCCGACTCAATCCATAAACCACTTTTGAGTCATGACGCACAGCAAGCTTTTATTATGGAAAAGAAAGACAAAGCCAGTTCAGGTTCTCAAATTGCCAATTTCCATTCGATAGATACTGACTTTATTGCTAAGGAAACTATTAGATATGAGAAAAGCTGGTTGATGATCGAAAAATGTACTTGAGGGAACACAACAAATTAGTCAGAGATTTTCAACTTTTCTTTCATATTATTGTTATATGATATGAATTATAATTAAGATTGTCTCCAAATTTTAAGAACATATAATTAGTATCACAGGGAAGCATTAATCTTTATTACCATCAATGTACCACAATCGTACCAATAAAAAGTTCTAGCTCTTCCTGACCAATATAAAGATGTTACAAGTACGTTACATAGAGAAACTACTTGCATTAACGTTTCCCATATTTGCTATCAGGAAAAATTGATCCTGATTGTATGAAAGGTGTATTCTCTCAATTTGAATACCGTGGGATATGTAACTCAGACTTTAGTGTAAAGTTAGTTAAAATAATGAAAATTTCTTTAGTCATTGTGGATTGTTAGGCCTCACTTTACTACGGTTTATGATAATTCAAACTGTGCGTCGGGTTGATGTGCCATTTACTAGCACGCCATACTCTCATCGATCTCTTCTTACTATCATTTGATTGATAAAATTTATTAGGTTCTTCTAAGAAAAACAATATTGGCTCCATGAATAGATAGTAGGCTACCCATTCCAATCTTTGCGTTGGTTAGTGATACTTATAAGGTTCTTAATCAATCTTTATATGAAAAAATTCTATTTAAAATTAAGAACTGGCAAATCTTTGAATACTTTTTAGTGTATTGGTTCGTTCGAAGGAAAGTTAAGATTAATTGCTGAAATATATAATAGTTTTTTAAAAAAATAATACATAAGAAAAACTTTGCTTTTAGCAAATAAAAAAATCCACAGTGTTCCTATATTTTTTAATCAGACTATTTGGAATAAATTCACTTTTTTCACCCATCCAACAATTCACGGTAAAAATTTTTTTGACTTGTAAACTGTAATTACGGTATTTTTTAAAGAATTATTTTTTATAAAGATTTTATGCCAATTTTCTGTATTCATAATTCAGAAAAATGTTACTAATATCCAGGTATGTAACGGGGATAACTTACTTAGCCTAAATTCAACCACCAATTAAAAGTGCTTTTATCAGTTAAAGTCATTTTTGCAAATTAATCCACTCTATAAAATTTTGGGCAAAAAATATCATCCATATTCCATTCCGAATAAAAATTCAGTTATTCGATATCATTTTTTTGCAGTACGCATTTGTTTAAAAATTCAAGAAAAGTAATGAGTTTAATACATACATCAAGAATTTTAAATGTCACCAACTATGGAATATTTGATATTGTAAAAGCTTACGACATGACAATAATGGGAAAATGAGATTGGCGAATCACAAGGAAAAAACTAGCCTAATTCTAAATATTATAGATGGTGACTCACTACAGGCTGGAATCCTTAAAGTAGCTATTTAGAGAAAGGGTTGTAATGTATGTGATCGCTGATCACCACTATATATGCTAAGAAAGATTTATCGTACATCTTTCGAAGTACATTAAATTTATAAAAAATGAAATACGCGTGTTTTTGAGCGATATTATTATTAATATAAATTTGTTAAAATTGGCTACAGTTGGAAACATGTTTATCTCTTTGAGAAGGAAGTGGCTTAAACAAGAAAATTTGATAAGTTTATTAGTTTCCGAAATATAGTTCCATTACTGCTATTTTGAAATATTTAATTTGAAACTCCGGTTAAAGCGTATGACATGGAGCTGTTAGAAGATTAAATTAAACGAAATTGACCGACAAACAGAACATTTTTCATTGGAAATACTACTTAAAAAAGACCACAAATAATCAAAAATCTTTTAAGTGTCTATCATTATGAGGTATTTAGTAAACGTAAAGTAATAGTGATGTCTTGAACTCAAAAATTAACAAATAAGAGCTAATCACTGAAAAAAGAATTGCTTGCAGGGCAATGAGTGCAGAATATACTGATTTCTCTATGATATATGAAGATGTATGTACATTTTCTATCAAAGTAAATAGAATTTAAATAACTATTTTATTTTGAACTTAGGCTGTATTTTTACCGTATTTACATTAATGACGATTTGGTTTGATACAGTTTATTTTTCATTGTAGCTACTATAAATTATATATATTGAGTTTTTAGAATTCATTAGTTATATGTTGTTATAGGATAATATCTTTTTAATAGGATAAGTATATTTTTTAGTAAAATTGATAATGTGATATGAACATATTGAATAGTATAATAAAAAGCCTAGATATAGTTCTTGCTTAAAGTATTAATTCATTTGCTGCTAAAACATGAATTATAACCGTAATTTTTTGTCATTTAAGTTTTCTGAAGGTTTTATCTTTCTAATATAAGCCTATTCAACTTGCCTTTTTATTTACATTACATTATGCAATGAAATTGGGAACATAGGATCGGATAAATTTTTTAGATACAGGAACTATTAGAAGTTGGTACTTAAAAATCGTTTTATCAATCTTGTAGTAATTAAAATATTTACAATTATAATTAGATTTCTCTTTATAAGAATGCCAGATTTTTTTGAGCAATTCATCATTGAATTTGATATTTTAAGTTTTCATCAAAGTATAAGATATTTTTTGTTAAAATATTCCTGTTCGTGTGGGAAAACATAGACAAAGATATAATAATATTACTATATAAATATTCAGCTGATTAGCTTAAATATTGTTTGTTACGGTGACATCTTGATGTGTTCTAGAACCTATGCTTTCGCCCCATGTAGCAGACTAGTATATATTAGTGAAATTTGCGTTTTCAATAAGGTGCAATGAAGATTTTATATATACGTATACAATGATTTAAGTTGTCTCCATCATGTGAGGGTACTAGATATAGTTTTAAATTTTATTAAGTTATATATTGAACTAGTTTTATAGCTGGTGGCCAAGTTTAAATGAATAAATTAACAATGTCTGACCTTAAGTAAATTATTAGAAATATAAGCTGTAAGCATTTATCATTTTAACAGGCTACTTACATGTAGGAAAAATTCATTAGAGCATTTGTATTGAAAGAATGCGTACAGATTATTCTTTAGAAAAAATTTAATTTACAACTAGTTTAATATGAAATTATTTTGCTCATTGTTCGTGAGTTTAACCGATGTTCCATACAATTTAATCCTGTTCTTTCTGATTTAGATGGTCGGAATGGAGCCACATTGATCTGTATAGTGAGTGTTAGTCTCCTTCATTAATTTTTTCCGTTATGATCATAATCGTCTCTGGAGAGTTCTGTTCTATCAAAGTAGAATCATCAATCGGGCATATTAGACGTGATATTATTCGAATTTTAAAGTGTTTTTGCCATTGTAACAGCAAATCATGTTGCAAAAATTTTCGTAAGGAAAGCATCAAGTGAATAAACATGCAAAAGTGGATCCGAAGGTTTTGTGATAGCAATGTAAACCTCATAAACAGCTATGGAACAGTTAACCATTAAGAGTAGTTTCTCATCGTCTAATTTAACGAATTTCAATTTAGGACTAATTAATTGCTATATGGGAATTGATGTCAACGTTATTATTTACCTTAAAGCAAGTATGGGTAAAATAAAATATAATTTTAAGTATAGCAGTGAGCCAAGAATATTACTTATTTTAAAATATTGAAATTTTTAATTGACTGAACATAACTCGTCCTTTTTGGCTTCACAAGCAAAGAAACTCAAATTGTATTATTTTTTTATATTTAAATACTTTATTATTTATCTCCAGAAAATAATATTGTTACTGAAAGTACATTAAATCAGTTACTTTTTTATTTATAATGTTTATTTAGAGTGTTAAAGTTCATTAAAATATATTAACGGCAGACCATTAACAGGGGGTAAAAGACAAGTAATTATTTTTTTAAAAACAATTAATTTTAGAAAACATCTATAAGTCGTCAATTTATTAAAATGTTGAATGGAGAGTAGCCACTAATTAAAAATATGATTAATTAAGAATTGTATGTTCCTTTTAAGTAATTTAAACGCCGGCCTTAGCATTATATAGATAATTTAAAATTTTTTGTTGTATGTATTGAATATTTTGATTCGTTTATGCTGAATTTATGGAAAAAATATTATAATGCAATAAAATGGAAAAAATTAAAAACTTTAATATCATCTAATTATCTTAGACATTTAAGCATTTAACGAAGCTAATTTAGCCTTAGTTAATAAATACCTATATGCTTTATTTTGAGATTCCCTCGAGTTTTTTTCAAGGAATCAGAACTTGAACTTAATGAACCCACAATCAAATATAAGCACGCTATTCATTAGTCTGAAAAAGTGATTTTCAAATTAACTTTCACAACTAAACTATCAATACATTTAGGTCTTGTGTAACTCTTCATCAATGGCAGATTCATGACCGGTTTTAGTCAGAAATATAGTAGAACCAAATAAACGATATACTAAAATGGTCTTTAGCATTAAAACCACAATGTCCACACATATCGACAAGACTTCAACCTCATCCAAAAAGGGAGTTACAACTCGAATAAGATTTTTAGCGTTTTGTTATATATTGCAAATGTTATCCATAACCTAAAATTTAATCAGGAAAGTATCATGAAACTGAACACTTGTTAGCTATAAGATTTAAAAAACAAACGGAACACACATCAAATTTTATGCATGTAGCCATAACCAGGAATCATACCTCTGAATGAGGCATCCTCAGGCAGTGCACAATCATATTTTAATTTTCCCAAATTTAAAATATCTACGGTTTCGGAAAATTCTTGGCCTTTAGTAATTAGAATGCAAACTAGTTTATGTTTACATCGCCTTAAAAAATTTATGAAATGAGTATTGAAAGATTGTTATGTATGTACATACACAGAATTTTTAGTGGTAAATTAATGTTTATATCTTACCAAAAGAAATTCATTGACAAGGGTCATTAGGCGAAGAATTATGTGCCAACGATTTAAACTTTATGTTCGTTGTTACGGAAATTATATTTATTTATTGGGTTTTAATACTTTTTAGCCACTTATATACCGAGTTGATGATTCAAAGTTACACTTTGTTTGGAAACTAATAAACGTGCCATATCCTATTGATATATATAACGTTACGGCCGAAGAAAATCAAATCGTCATAAGAACCAAAAATAAAAAGTTTAACCTCTTTTCATATTTTACGAATATAGATATTTTAAAAAATTTAGTGTCCCTGATCTAGATAGAATTGGATGGCAGCTAAGAAATGTCGATATATCACTCTCTCATGAAAATGATGTTTTAACAATTTTTGTAGCTGTTTTTATTATTGAATAAATCATTTTAAGTATAAAAAACCAGATGAAATAATGGAAACTGAAGAAAGAATGCTAACGGAAGTTGAACAACACTCAATCAAGAATAACACAGAGAATGAAAAATGATGTAATTTTTATAATAACCAATTAAGGATAAAAATTTAAGTAGCCAGTAATTATATACTAGATCTATTCTGTGGCTTTTTGTTCTGAAATCAAGGTTTTAACCTCATGACGAGCAAATTTAAGTCTTTCGAAAATAGTTCCAGTACAACCGTATTTTTCTAAAAACCCTAATCTATAGGTATGGGATATTCGATTGCTGTCAATATATGTCAGTGAATTTAACTGAGGACACAATATCATCTTACAATGATCATCCAGAAAATTAATCTTTAAGGGTTAAAAAATTTATTCACATTACCTGTAGGATACCACAATTTAGATGAAACACAATACAGTTACTATGCTTAACATATTTCAATAAAAAGGGTAGGCGCCCCATATCTCCACATCTTGTCGGGGTCATGTCATCACCAGCCTAGCATTAAAAAATGATGAAAACAAAAGGACTTACATTAATAAGGTCCTTGGTCATATACTTATCTAGAAAATTAAAAATGTCCATTTTCTTTTTCAATTCACTAGGGTAGTCAGATATGGTCATATAGGATTCAACGCCATCATGATCAATATATGTAACGAATCTGTAGTCCGTATAATTACTACATACAGCTATTTTATACCTTTTGTCCTGTGTACAAAGCATCCGGGTTAAATCATTATAAAGTAAACCAGTACTTCCATCATTTAATTGATACGCAAATCCGAACTTCAAAGTATAATCCACCCATTTTCCAATCCAGTAAAAAGGAGCACAAGCAGGATCTTCAGCCTCGTCCATTTGTATTTTGGAAAATTTGTGGGGATTTCTCACCAATAGACCACTAAGTTGCTCTAATATTTCTGAAAGGTAATGGTCTTTTGGATCAATAATTTCTTTCTCGTTCTCGTCATCAAAACTGATCATGGTTCCCTCGACAACTTTGACTGCGCGGCTTCTTTCTGTGACTACAGGAGTAGCAGGGCTATTGTTGACTTTACCATTCTTAGCTGGAACGACTGAACCATTCGCACCACCCACAACAGGCTGCGGAAGACCAGTATATATAGCTGGGAATCTCGGTGAAACAGTCAGAGAGCTAAGGGGAAGGCTTTGGGGAAGAAAGCCACTTGTGAAATAAGAATCATTAAGAACATCTTTTATTGATGGTCTTTTACTTGGATCACTTTGCAACAATTTAACAATTAATCTTTGAACTGCTTTTGGAACTCTGGAAGGTATTGTATAATTATTTTTCTTTATCCTATTATACGTATCAGATAATGTATTTGTTTCGAATGGTGGAGTTCCAACATACAACGTATACCTATTATCAATTACTTACTTACAAACGAATTTTTTCAATACTTGTTTAACACTTTTTACATTATCAACAAAAATATTTGTCAAAGAATTAATTAAATAAATTAATAAAATATTGATACTTAATCAAAAATTACTTTTAGTTGAAAAAATAATTCCATTTATTCGTTAAATTTAATTATCATATCAGTACAACTCTTAATTAGCTTAATACATGTACATCAAATAATGGTTATTTTTTATTACTTGAGAAAAAAGGTAATGACTTAAACTTAATCAAAACCATAAATTATTCAATATGAGAAAATTATAATCTTTAAAAAATATATTCCTTATTATTAGACATACTAAAACCCCAAAAAGGATAGTAATAAATAATTTTGAATAATTAGCTTGACATAAAATCTATTTTATGTAAATAGTGCATGAATCACATAAACCAGGAATAAGCATAAAATTATTCGAGAACCGTGGTCACAAAACAGATAATAAGCCTATATAAAAGACTCCATCAATAATATGAACCTCCAACAAACAAGGGTAGCATTTTCGAGAATAATGTGCAAGACTCTCATGAAAATATAAAAGCAATCCAAATTTAAATTATAAAATTTTTTAAACAAACTGTATAAAAACATGATTTATTAATTATTGAATAGGAGCAATTTTTGTATCAGGTCACAAATAATAAGCTTTATTAAGTTTTCGCGAGAGATACGTTATAAAATTTAATTTAAACACAAAAATTATTAAAAACGTCTCCGTTATTTTCGAAGTACTTACTGACCAGTACGCGTAACCCTGCAAATGATTCATCAAAAACAGAGTGTACCCTAAAAGACGTCAAACAATATCAAATTGCCGTAAACTAATTGAGAAATGTTATGTTCACGAGATATGTAGTTACAGAATAAGTTATTTTTCAGTTTCAAGAGTATAAACGAAATCCATCAATTTACACTTTGTTGGTATCCAATACAACATAACCATAATTCAATATTGTATTTTATACAATTCTATAAAAATAAATACTTATATCGAAAACAACTCCGGTAAAATATAATTTATATAATGAGCTTATTAAGGTAGTAAAGTTCAATTAATTTAACAAGTACAAAGGTTAGTTCAGCTTTAATAATAATTTTCTGCTAAAATTTTTTTTATAAATTTAAATGATGTATAACATATGTTTCAAAAACTTTAAGGAATTTATTTAACAGCTTTTATATTCAACAAAAGGATTAATAATGAAGGGGAGAGATTTAGTAATTAAATGTGGTTTAATATCAATTAATTATTTCGATATAAATAAACTCTAATTGGCAATTATTTTGTTAGGATTGGTTGTATCCCCCATATTTAATAAATTAGAATGAAAGTAGATATTATCAGAATAAAAATTAACAGGATCCAAAATTAAATAATGAACAAACAAATAGGATCGTGTTTACTTTCTAGTACTTAATTGTTAATTATAAGTATAGCAAAAGAACATGTCGAATAATTTAATAACCAATTATTACATCAATCTTCGATTATTTGAGAAAGATACCATTCAAGATTTTTTAAAGGAATATACTAGATGAAAATCTGTATTTGAATCTATGAAAGAATTATAATAATGATAGTATAATAAACTTTAATATATTTCGATAAAAAATAACAGATTCTTTCATAAATTAGAAATTTAAAAAATAAGTTTGCCATATCTATGATATATTTTCTAATAAAATAAATGCAAAAAATACGATGTATACATAAGCTACTATGACATTTTAATGTAATGTACAGATTCCTTCCGATAAATTATAAACCGGTAAGAAATTATAGATTAATCTAAAAGAATGATAATATTTTTTTTTAATTTAAAAAAAAAGGGATGTATGATTTGGGAAAGGAAAGCTGCAATTAATGAAAAGAACAACATTGAAAGAAAATTTACTAAATTTTATAAGGATTTTAACAGAATTTTCCTATTAATTCAGAAACCCACAAAAAATGTAGAAAGCGTGAAAAATAATATCACAACAGTAAACTATGTTTCCTAGATGATTATCTTTATATATCTCAAGAACTCAAATTTCCGTTTATTCATTTTGAAATTAATATAATATATTTTATAGATACACTAAATTTGAAAAAAATAAATATAGATCCGTAAAATGCATTCCTCTAATCGGGTACCAGCGTATACTAAGAAATTTTATCTGCTGATTTAAACAAATTTCTTAAAAATATTTATAAAAACAATTGATAAAACAATAAAAAATTATTAATATCAAAATTTGTAATCGATCATGAAATTATAAAAGTTGAAAAATTAAGGTTATTTGATATTGCTGAATTTAAGGAAGGAAATTGAAACTATTACAATAATTTAGCTAATTTAGACAAAAATATTTCGATACCTGCAATACTATTTGATGAAAGTACATTTTTTAATATTTAAAAGTCGATTTCATACAAATTTGGCGAAAAAATTTAACCAGTTCCATGTATTGATATTCTTATCCGAATAATGGCTTTTTAAATAAGTGCCATTCATTTTTAAAAAAATACAAATACCGATATACCGGAAATTGAGTACACAATATTCCATATTTAACAACATGAAGACAAGGAATAGTGTACTGATACTTTAATATAAAATTTTTTTGATAAATATAAAAATGAAAACAAAATGATATATATAATTTCCTGACACCCCAATGCAACTAAATATATATGTAAAAAATAACATATGGAATATTCATTTTTGGGATGAACTTTAAAAGAAAAAAAACGATAAACATAATTTTTTAGTTTAAAAATCCTTGATGGTGCATTATACAGAATTTTTATCTCTAATTAGCTTTTACATAAAAAAAGCGGATTAATCTTCCACATCAAGAAACAAAGTGTTTTACCAATTATTTGACTTTGTCTCTACAACTTGAAATACTGGTTACAAGTCAGACTTTTATAAGCATAATTATACCTAAGAAATAAATATAAAAAATTCTTTGATCTTGTCCGTCCTTGGTTTGTATCTTCACAATAAATAAAGAGTCAAGGTTAAGTAAAAATATTTCTCTATTTAGAATATGCAAGAACGATCTTACAATATATATATAATGACAATTTATTTTATTTCAAATTAAAATTATTTTTTTCCC
>LDMZ01056541.1:0-15696 GCA_001455285.1 Sphaeromyxa zaharoni
ATAAAAGATACAAGATTTTTCATCAAGGTTCCGACTTGTGATCAGTTTTTTTAATTCGAGAACCTCCGCACAGACAAGTTCAAACCTCTTGAATAAAATTTAGTCAATCTTCCGTATAAAATCTACATAAAATACTATGGTCTGCCTTCTTACTGATTACATATATACAATCTTCAAGGAGAGGGATAATCATGATTTCCGGCTAAAACAAGTATCGAAAGAATTCTTTGGTCTTTTAGCCTTAACCGGACTATCTCTCCTCCCAAATTTATAGCCCCTGGTGTAGTTTAATAAAAAATTTTTTAAATTAATGATTTTTTTTCTAAAAATGATCAATTGTATTTTATTCTAAACCCCTGTTTCTTATTTTTTCTCTAATTTAAAATACTTGTTCATATTAAGGATAAAAATTTTTGTATACTGTAAATTAATTATTATACAGCTATTTTTAGCTATATTGTTATAAACATATTAAGTTTTGTTAAGTCTTGTCGCCATTAATATAGATTTATTGGTGTGATAATCCTATGTGTAATCCTATTGTATACAAAACATCCAAGAATTGATGTGTAAATTAATAAACTCAAAGTTTATTTTTTATAAAAATTCTAAGCAATATTTCCGAATACTTTTAGAATAAAAAAAATAATTAGAATTCATTAGAATCTTGCTCAAACTTTCTTCACATTTTGAAATGTTAAATGAAGCAAAATAGTAACAACAGGTTTAAATTATGATATTAAAAATTATGTTCGCTGTAGGCTGTTCAATTTAACTGGTGTTTTTACAAAATTATTATAATTTATGGGATTATGAAAGGAATCATTCATATTTAGGAAAGGAGAACAACAATCTATTTCAGAACTATTCTTTATTTTCTTAGAGTATGAAGGCCTGATAAGGTAGCGTAGCCCTAGTATAAGGGCAGGAAATGGGGGTTGGTTTAGTAGGTGAAAATCCTGCATTTCCTGCCGGGAGATCTGGCTGTCGCCTAACCTGACGCGAAAGCGGGCTGGAAGTACGTCCCATCTTACTGAACCGCCTCCAAAAACATAAGGAGCAAGTAAAGGTTTTTTCCTCCATAGCTAAGAAAAAAAATCTTTATTTTCTTTGGCCTTGAATAAAATAAACTAAAATAGGAAGGTATCGCTCATATTGCAGAAATGAATATGCTTTATATGATACTACGGCTATCATCATCAATGATTTAAAAGAAGCAATATAAAAACACATATTTTCCTGATAAAAATTAATTTAAATTCATGTGTCGTCCTGTTACCGACCATCGCAAATTCCTTCCACTTTCTGTATAATTTGTTCAAAGGACTAAAAAAATGAAATTTTGATCCCTGGAAAGTTGATAGTTCAATAGTGGCTTAATTTTTTTTACTAAATACATAAGAACCACGGTAATCAAAAAGACGTCGCTGCAAGAACAATACAGAATGTGACCTTCATCTACTTAATTACATATAAAAAGGTACATCTCACTGGCAGTTCAAGGATTTAATCTAGAATTTATTCAAACTTCATTTGACGATGTGTGATTACTCATGAAAAATTTTTGGTATATGTAATTATCTAGATCAGTACAATATTTCATAAGTTGATGGTTAAATGTATTTAAAGGAATGTAATAGAAGTAATAGTTATTGAACTAATCATTTCCATAAATTTTTGAGAGCGTGAGAGGAGTAAAAGCATGCAGACCCAAAATTGAATTCGTGATCCTATCATCACGAGTAATACGACCTATCGCTTATCCACGTAGGTTAACAGACCTACTTCGTAACACTTGACACTATATATACTATAAGAATTAATACAACAATAACAAAACGATTTATATAGAAATTTATTTAATACACCCGTAAATTCGGAAGAAAATGTAATTGTCATTTAGTTATAAATTTTTCAAAAATAATTTCATTATGCGTCATGAGGTTCACATTCTATCTTATAATTTATTGCCACACCTAACAGTTGTGGGAAAATTGAATTCACCAATTACAAAAAAAAACTTTGGACAAATAGTGATTACGATAAAAATAAAACCAAGCGGGACAGTAACACCTGATTTAAATCAAGGGGTTTTCAATCTACGTGTATTACAAAAGGTAATCCGTGAATGAATTGGTAAGAAGATATGGATAGGTAAACATTTACAACTAAGCAGTAAAGTAAATAAAAAAAACACTGGCGGAAAAACATACCTCACAGGTTAAAGCTAAGCCTTTGCTTTCGTTTTTATGGGTTAACATCAAAATTATTAAAGAAAATAGCTTTCAAAATACGCTTTCACGCGCATGACGGTAGCATAAATATCATCATCACCTAATTTCGTGCGTTGAGGCGGTTTACTAGACAAATGTGATGAATGGTCGTTTGAATGAAATGTTATACGCTATGCCGCTAGTTCACAACCCGGAAGCGTGGTATAAATCACTTGAAACGGCTGTTAAATCGTACAGTTTTCACGATAGTAAGTTTTTTTGCCAATTCTATGTATCCTATTGATTGAAATAAATTTTCAAAGCTAAATGTACCATAATATACATGTTCTCGGACGGGCGTGAGATGCTCGAAGAGTATGATACTGTAAGGAGAACCCTGAGAAGTATTTGATAATTTAGTTTTCTCTGATAGGAAATAGCTAGGAAGTGGAAGAATTTAAATAAAGCTCCAATTCGAGATCCTAATTTGGGGAAGTACGTTTCTCAAGGATGGGACGTCGAAGTTGGTCCAGATTATGAATGGGGACTTGAGAAAACGGAGCCTCAGGAGAATGAAATCGCAGTAAGTCACACTAATGTAAGTCTGAATTTGTCCAGGATATTAATTTTTTAATTATATTATGTTTTTGTTAGGCAAATAAATATTTATACAATTTTTCTTAAGAATTTAATCTGGATGTTTGGCAATAATAAAGCTTATTAATTATCAAAATGTATTTTAAGGGTCTTTTATTCAATGGCTACTAGTCTAAGTAATTGTATTAGTTATATAAGGAACCTTCAAAACATAAAATTTCTGGGTTGTTTTTTATAATTTTACTCTATTTTTAAGGTATGATGTTCCTTTCTTTAGCTTTTAAATAAGGTTTGTTGTATTTCATGCACAGTTAATAAAAAACTTGATTCACTGCCTGTGATGTATTTAAACACTAAGTTAGGTTCTGAATTTTATCTTACAATGTTTCTGTTACATGTAATAACTACCTGTTTTTTGTTTATTATCTGATGATGCTACCTTCAATACCAGATTTTATAAGAATCTTTAGCTATACTAGAACTAGTATTCAAGGATATACCAAAGCTGGAATAGTGGTTGCAGGTCACATATTTATTCCTAGACGGAATCCAATAATTCAAGTTTTCAAGCTAAAGCCGGCGGCTTCGCCATTTTTATCCTGATTGTTTAAGTAATGCGGTTTATAAAATTAATAATGAAGATACATATTTGAATTTTTCAGTAAATGAGTTTGTAAACCATACTTTTTATTTTTATTTATTGGCTTTGGTAAAATACTGTTTTCTTTTCAGTAGCCGGGAAATTTTGAATCGGTCAATTTTGAAATTTCATGAATGAATTTTTTAGAAAAAATTTATTTTAAGTCATGAATCTGATATGAGATATATTATTTCAACGATCCGATATACTCTACATATTTTATTGTAGAAATAAAAAAGGGCTAACTTCAGATAAAAAAATTTTGTCTAAAGCTAATATTCTAGGTTTTTTTGCATGTAAAAATCAAGTGCGATTTTCACAATTGAGAATAAAAACTTTTAATAAAGTGATGAAAAAATTTTTACCTCGTTTTATATACGTGAAAAAATAGTGTTTATATCCAGTGCTGCTTTTGAAACATTGATTTTATCAACAGTTTTGCAGTCCTTAAAACCCACGCTAATATAGCTATATGTTACTTAATATATATTTATTTAATGCCTATAACTTAAATCAAATCATATATAACATTTGTTTTGTATGCATTTACGAATGCATAAAATCTAATAGGCTGAATCGTAGTAGTCTCCATACTGTTTTTTCAAAAATGTGTGAAGTTTAGCTAAAGAATTGCAGGGACTTCAATTTATTAATGTTTTTCTAGAAAATGGAACTTAAATTTTGTAAATAAATGTGGCATGAGCTAATTAATGATAATCTTTAGGATTTAATGTGGAATTAGCAATTTTGATTAATTTTCTACAAAAAAAATTATTTCCGTAGAGTTTGGATAATTCTTACTAAATAATATCTGCTTTATAATTGACCTGATGATTTTGATTAAACAATTTTTTGCGATATGAATACTTTCTATTAAATATATTATAATTCAGTTTTACAATCCAAGTTTTGCGAATTATGTAAGTCTAAATAAATTACAAAATATATATATGGCCATATACTTTTTTATATTTTTCTTTAAATTCGTGAAATTATAGCTTAAGACAAAATTCATGATCTTCTACTTTTTTTTAATCAATTTCTCTAACCGAAATTGTTCACTAATATATCGCTGCTGATATTCCTCAATTATTCAAAAATTTTAGATATTATAGTTTCGTTGAATTTCGTATAAATCTTTCGACAGAATTACTTTTATAGATATATATATTCAAATATAATCTACCGAGAGATAATATAATATGGATAATCTCATATGATAATATAAATAAAGGAATAATTAACTATAAAAATCATATTTATACCAAATTAATCTTGATATATTATCTCTTGTAGAGCTGAAATGAATTTCATTACAGAGATTATCGAGCTGTTGACCTCGCCATTTAAACTCTCTAAGGAAATCATTTATGAGACTATCTTGAGCCTATTCATTTTCATCAATTGATTTTGTTGGATTCCTTGGAAAAAATTTTTATTTCAGACCATTCCACGTTCCTTTTAAGTTTTTGTACGAAACTCTGTTTTTTCAGAATGATTTATGATTGGTCATGTGTATGTAATAATATTTACGGTTATTATACGGTCTGAACAACACGTAAATTGTATTGATCCTGGTTTTATGGTCATACTTATAATATTCAAAAATGTTGAGTCTCTTTTATTTGGGACCTCTTCTTTAAATTAATTCATCTCTGAAGTTCATTCTATCTTACCAAGTACCTTCAACTCTGTATCCCCTAATGTACATAGCCTTAACGAGCATTGCCCAATCAATCTTGACGATAATGTCTTCTTCTCCATCTATGATATCTTTAAAACCAATGTTATAAGACGCTAACTGATGAAAACGTATTATATTTGGTGTTGCAGTTTTATCAATCAGTTCCAAATGTTTCAATCTTACCGGTCTTTAGATCAAACAACATCAAATAAGCTAGTTTTATCAGTTCATTTATGTGTTTTGTTTTACAGAAAAAAGTATTTTTCGAAGTAGAAACCTGATTCTTACAATTCCTTTTTGAACAACTTCGTCGTTTAATGCTGACAAAAATAGTGTTTCCCCAAGATTCACACATTAAAGAATATCAATAAACTGCTAAAAATTAAGAATTCAATTTAATTATCTACTGAACGTAAAATATCATCAATGACACAGACCTTTTGATTAGCATTTTATACTGATGTACAAAAAAACTATGTAGTGCCTATACTACGACCGATCAATTCAATATAATTTTCATTATGACCATGATAGAAAGGTCAGAACTATGAGCATACAGAGCATCAGTTTGAGATAGCCCACGTGCTATCCGACTCAATCCATAAACCACTTTTGAGTCATGACGCACAGCAAGCTTTTATTATGGAAAAGAAAGACAAAGCCAGTTCAGGTTCTCAAATTGCCAATTTCCATTCGATAGATACTGACTTTATTGCTAAGGAAACTATTAGATATGAGAAAAGCTGGTTGATGATCGAAAAATGTACTTGAGGGAACACAACAAATTAGTCAGAGATTTTCAACTTTTCTTTCATATTATTGTTATATGATATGAATTATAATTAAGATTGTCTCCAAATTTTAAGAACATATAATTAGTATCACAGGGAAGCATTAATCTTTATTACCATCAATGTACCACAATCGTACCAATAAAAAGTTCTAGCTCTTCCTGACCAATATAAAGATGTTACAAGTACGTTACATAGAGAAACTACTTGCATTAACGTTTCCCATATTTGCTATCAGGAAAAATTGATCCTGATTGTATGAAAGGTGTATTCTCTCAATTTGAATACCGTGGGATATGTAACTCAGACTTTAGTGTAAAGTTAGTTAAAATAATGAAAATTTCTTTAGTCATTGTGGATTGTTAGGCCTCACTTTACTACGGTTTATGATAATTCAAACTGTGCGTCGGGTTGATGTGCCATTTACTAGCACGCCATACTCTCATCGATCTCTTCTTACTATCATTTGATTGATAAAATTTATTAGGTTCTTCTAAGAAAAACAATATTGGCTCCATGAATAGATAGTAGGCTACCCATTCCAATCTTTGCGTTGGTTAGTGATACTTATAAGGTTCTTAATCAATCTTTATATGAAAAAATTCTATTTAAAATTAAGAACTGGCAAATCTTTGAATACTTTTTAGTGTATTGGTTCGTTCGAAGGAAAGTTAAGATTAATTGCTGAAATATATAATAGTTTTTTAAAAAAATAATACATAAGAAAAACTTTGCTTTTAGCAAATAAAAAAATCCACAGTGTTCCTATATTTTTTAATCAGACTATTTGGAATAAATTCACTTTTTTCACCCATCCAACAATTCACGGTAAAAATTTTTTTGACTTGTAAACTGTAATTACGGTATTTTTTAAAGAATTATTTTTTATAAAGATTTTATGCCAATTTTCTGTATTCATAATTCAGAAAAATGTTACTAATATCCAGGTATGTAACGGGGATAACTTACTTAGCCTAAATTCAACCACCAATTAAAAGTGCTTTTATCAGTTAAAGTCATTTTTGCAAATTAATCCACTCTATAAAATTTTGGGCAAAAAATATCATCCATATTCCATTCCGAATAAAAATTCAGTTATTCGATATCATTTTTTTGCAGTACGCATTTGTTTAAAAATTCAAGAAAAGTAATGAGTTTAATACATACATCAAGAATTTTAAATGTCACCAACTATGGAATATTTGATATTGTAAAAGCTTACGACATGACAATAATGGGAAAATGAGATTGGCGAATCACAAGGAAAAAACTAGCCTAATTCTAAATATTATAGATGGTGACTCACTACAGGCTGGAATCCTTAAAGTAGCTATTTAGAGAAAGGGTTGTAATGTATGTGATCGCTGATCACCACTATATATGCTAAGAAAGATTTATCGTACATCTTTCGAAGTACATTAAATTTATAAAAAATGAAATACGCGTGTTTTTGAGCGATATTATTATTAATATAAATTTGTTAAAATTGGCTACAGTTGGAAACATGTTTATCTCTTTGAGAAGGAAGTGGCTTAAACAAGAAAATTTGATAAGTTTATTAGTTTCCGAAATATAGTTCCATTACTGCTATTTTGAAATATTTAATTTGAAACTCCGGTTAAAGCGTATGACATGGAGCTGTTAGAAGATTAAATTAAACGAAATTGACCGACAAACAGAACATTTTTCATTGGAAATACTACTTAAAAAAGACCACAAATAATCAAAAATCTTTTAAGTGTCTATCATTATGAGGTATTTAGTAAACGTAAAGTAATAGTGATGTCTTGAACTCAAAAATTAACAAATAAGAGCTAATCACTGAAAAAAGAATTGCTTGCAGGGCAATGAGTGCAGAATATACTGATTTCTCTATGATATATGAAGATGTATGTACATTTTCTATCAAAGTAAATAGAATTTAAATAACTATTTTATTTTGAACTTAGGCTGTATTTTTACCGTATTTACATTAATGACGATTTGGTTTGATACAGTTTATTTTTCATTGTAGCTACTATAAATTATATATATTGAGTTTTTAGAATTCATTAGTTATATGTTGTTATAGGATAATATCTTTTTAATAGGATAAGTATATTTTTTAGTAAAATTGATAATGTGATATGAACATATTGAATAGTATAATAAAAAGCCTAGATATAGTTCTTGCTTAAAGTATTAATTCATTTGCTGCTAAAACATGAATTATAACCGTAATTTTTTGTCATTTAAGTTTTCTGAAGGTTTTATCTTTCTAATATAAGCCTATTCAACTTGCCTTTTTATTTACATTACATTATGCAATGAAATTGGGAACATAGGATCGGATAAATTTTTTAGATACAGGAACTATTAGAAGTTGGTACTTAAAAATCGTTTTATCAATCTTGTAGTAATTAAAATATTTACAATTATAATTAGATTTCTCTTTATAAGAATGCCAGATTTTTTTGAGCAATTCATCATTGAATTTGATATTTTAAGTTTTCATCAAAGTATAAGATATTTTTTGTTAAAATATTCCTGTTCGTGTGGGAAAACATAGACAAAGATATAATAATATTACTATATAAATATTCAGCTGATTAGCTTAAATATTGTTTGTTACGGTGACATCTTGATGTGTTCTAGAACCTATGCTTTCGCCCCATGTAGCAGACTAGTATATATTAGTGAAATTTGCGTTTTCAATAAGGTGCAATGAAGATTTTATATATACGTATACAATGATTTAAGTTGTCTCCATCATGTGAGGGTACTAGATATAGTTTTAAATTTTATTAAGTTATATATTGAACTAGTTTTATAGCTGGTGGCCAAGTTTAAATGAATAAATTAACAATGTCTGACCTTAAGTAAATTATTAGAAATATAAGCTGTAAGCATTTATCATTTTAACAGGCTACTTACATGTAGGAAAAATTCATTAGAGCATTTGTATTGAAAGAATGCGTACAGATTATTCTTTAGAAAAAATTTAATTTACAACTAGTTTAATATGAAATTATTTTGCTCATTGTTCGTGAGTTTAACCGATGTTCCATACAATTTAATCCTGTTCTTTCTGATTTAGATGGTCGGAATGGAGCCACATTGATCTGTATAGTGAGTGTTAGTCTCCTTCATTAATTTTTTCCGTTATGATCATAATCGTCTCTGGAGAGTTCTGTTCTATCAAAGTAGAATCATCAATCGGGCATATTAGACGTGATATTATTCGAATTTTAAAGTGTTTTTGCCATTGTAACAGCAAATCATGTTGCAAAAATTTTCGTAAGGAAAGCATCAAGTGAATAAACATGCAAAAGTGGATCCGAAGGTTTTGTGATAGCAATGTAAACCTCATAAACAGCTATGGAACAGTTAACCATTAAGAGTAGTTTCTCATCGTCTAATTTAACGAATTTCAATTTAGGACTAATTAATTGCTATATGGGAATTGATGTCAACGTTATTATTTACCTTAAAGCAAGTATGGGTAAAATAAAATATAATTTTAAGTATAGCAGTGAGCCAAGAATATTACTTATTTTAAAATATTGAAATTTTTAATTGACTGAACATAACTCGTCCTTTTTGGCTTCACAAGCAAAGAAACTCAAATTGTATTATTTTTTTATATTTAAATACTTTATTATTTATCTCCAGAAAATAATATTGTTACTGAAAGTACATTAAATCAGTTACTTTTTTATTTATAATGTTTATTTAGAGTGTTAAAGTTCATTAAAATATATTAACGGCAGACCATTAACAGGGGGTAAAAGACAAGTAATTATTTTTTTAAAAACAATTAATTTTAGAAAACATCTATAAGTCGTCAATTTATTAAAATGTTGAATGGAGAGTAGCCACTAATTAAAAATATGATTAATTAAGAATTGTATGTTCCTTTTAAGTAATTTAAACGCCGGCCTTAGCATTATATAGATAATTTAAAATTTTTTGTTGTATGTATTGAATATTTTGATTCGTTTATGCTGAATTTATGGAAAAAATATTATAATGCAATAAAATGGAAAAAATTAAAAACTTTAATATCATCTAATTATCTTAGACATTTAAGCATTTAACGAAGCTAATTTAGCCTTAGTTAATAAATACCTATATGCTTTATTTTGAGATTCCCTCGAGTTTTTTTCAAGGAATCAGAACTTGAACTTAATGAACCCACAATCAAATATAAGCACGCTATTCATTAGTCTGAAAAAGTGATTTTCAAATTAACTTTCACAACTAAACTATCAATACATTTAGGTCTTGTGTAACTCTTCATCAATGGCAGATTCATGACCGGTTTTAGTCAGAAATATAGTAGAACCAAATAAACGATATACTAAAATGGTCTTTAGCATTAAAACCACAATGTCCACACATATCGACAAGACTTCAACCTCATCCAAAAAGGGAGTTACAACTCGAATAAGATTTTTAGCGTTTTGTTATATATTGCAAATGTTATCCATAACCTAAAATTTAATCAGGAAAGTATCATGAAACTGAACACTTGTTAGCTATAAGATTTAAAAAACAAACGGAACACACATCAAATTTTATGCATGTAGCCATAACCAGGAATCATACCTCTGAATGAGGCATCCTCAGGCAGTGCACAATCATATTTTAATTTTCCCAAATTTAAAATATCTACGGTTTCGGAAAATTCTTGGCCTTTAGTAATTAGAATGCAAACTAGTTTATGTTTACATCGCCTTAAAAAATTTATGAAATGAGTATTGAAAGATTGTTATGTATGTACATACACAGAATTTTTAGTGGTAAATTAATGTTTATATCTTACCAAAAGAAATTCATTGACAAGGGTCATTAGGCGAAGAATTATGTGCCAACGATTTAAACTTTATGTTCGTTGTTACGGAAATTATATTTATTTATTGGGTTTTAATACTTTTTAGCCACTTATATACCGAGTTGATGATTCAAAGTTACACTTTGTTTGGAAACTAATAAACGTGCCATATCCTATTGATATATATAACGTTACGGCCGAAGAAAATCAAATCGTCATAAGAACCAAAAATAAAAAGTTTAACCTCTTTTCATATTTTACGAATATAGATATTTTAAAAAATTTAGTGTCCCTGATCTAGATAGAATTGGATGGCAGCTAAGAAATGTCGATATATCACTCTCTCATGAAAATGATGTTTTAACAATTTTTGTAGCTGTTTTTATTATTGAATAAATCATTTTAAGTATAAAAAACCAGATGAAATAATGGAAACTGAAGAAAGAATGCTAACGGAAGTTGAACAACACTCAATCAAGAATAACACAGAGAATGAAAAATGATGTAATTTTTATAATAACCAATTAAGGATAAAAATTTAAGTAGCCAGTAATTATATACTAGATCTATTCTGTGGCTTTTTGTTCTGAAATCAAGGTTTTAACCTCATGACGAGCAAATTTAAGTCTTTCGAAAATAGTTCCAGTACAACCGTATTTTTCTAAAAACCCTAATCTATAGGTATGGGATATTCGATTGCTGTCAATATATGTCAGTGAATTTAACTGAGGACACAATATCATCTTACAATGATCATCCAGAAAATTAATCTTTAAGGGTTAAAAAATTTATTCACATTACCTGTAGGATACCACAATTTAGATGAAACACAATACAGTTACTATGCTTAACATATTTCAATAAAAAGGGTAGGCGCCCCATATCTCCACATCTTGTCGGGGTCATGTCATCACCAGCCTAGCATTAAAAAATGATGAAAACAAAAGGACTTACATTAATAAGGTCCTTGGTCATATACTTATCTAGAAAATTAAAAATGTCCATTTTCTTTTTCAATTCACTAGGGTAGTCAGATATGGTCATATAGGATTCAACGCCATCATGATCAATATATGTAACGAATCTGTAGTCCGTATAATTACTACATACAGCTATTTTATACCTTTTGTCCTGTGTACAAAGCATCCGGGTTAAATCATTATAAAGTAAACCAGTACTTCCATCATTTAATTGATACGCAAATCCGAACTTCAAAGTATAATCCACCCATTTTCCAATCCAGTAAAAAGGAGCACAAGCAGGATCTTCAGCCTCGTCCATTTGTATTTTGGAAAATTTGTGGGGATTTCTCACCAATAGACCACTAAGTTGCTCTAATATTTCTGAAAGGTAATGGTCTTTTGGATCAATAATTTCTTTCTCGTTCTCGTCATCAAAACTGATCATGGTTCCCTCGACAACTTTGACTGCGCGGCTTCTTTCTGTGACTACAGGAGTAGCAGGGCTATTGTTGACTTTACCATTCTTAGCTGGAACGACTGAACCATTCGCACCACCCACAACAGGCTGCGGAAGACCAGTATATATAGCTGGGAATCTCGGTGAAACAGTCAGAGAGCTAAGGGGAAGGCTTTGGGGAAGAAAGCCACTTGTGAAATAAGAATCATTAAGAACATCTTTTATTGATGGTCTTTTACTTGGATCACTTTGCAACAATTTAACAATTAATCTTTGAACTGCTTTTGGAACTCTGGAAGGTATTGTATAATTATTTTTCTTTATCCTATTATACGTATCAGATAATGTATTTGTTTCGAATGGTGGAGTTCCAACATACAACGTATACCTATTATCAATTACTTACTTACAAACGAATTTTTTCAATACTTGTTTAACACTTTTTACATTATCAACAAAAATATTTGTCAAAGAATTAATTAAATAAATTAATAAAATATTGATACTTAATCAAAAATTACTTTTAGTTGAAAAAATAATTCCATTTATTCGTTAAATTTAATTATCATATCAGTACAACTCTTAATTAGCTTAATACATGTACATCAAATAATGGTTATTTTTTATTACTTGAGAAAAAAGGTAATGACTTAAACTTAATCAAAACCATAAATTATTCAATATGAGAAAATTATAATCTTTAAAAAATATATTCCTTATTATTAGACATACTAAAACCCCAAAAAGGATAGTAATAAATAATTTTGAATAATTAGCTTGACATAAAATCTATTTTATGTAAATAGTGCATGAATCACATAAACCAGGAATAAGCATAAAATTATTCGAGAACCGTGGTCACAAAACAGATAATAAGCCTATATAAAAGACTCCATCAATAATATGAACCTCCAACAAACAAGGGTAGCATTTTCGAGAATAATGTGCAAGACTCTCATGAAAATATAAAAGCAATCCAAATTTAAATTATAAAATTTTTTAAACAAACTGTATAAAAACATGATTTATTAATTATTGAATAGGAGCAATTTTTGTATCAGGTCACAAATAATAAGCTTTATTAAGTTTTCGCGAGAGATACGTTATAAAATTTAATTTAAACACAAAAATTATTAAAAACGTCTCCGTTATTTTCGAAGTACTTACTGACCAGTACGCGTAACCCTGCAAATGATTCATCAAAAACAGAGTGTACCCTAAAAGACGTCAAACAATATCAAATTGCCGTAAACTAATTGAGAAATGTTATGTTCACGAGATATGTAGTTACAGAATAAGTTATTTTTCAGTTTCAAGAGTATAAACGAAATCCATCAATTTACACTTTGTTGGTATCCAATACAACATAACCATAATTCAATATTGTATTTTATACAATTCTATAAAAATAAATACTTATATCGAAAACAACTCCGGTAAAATATAATTTATATAATGAGCTTATTAAGGTAGTAAAGTTCAATTAATTTAACAAGTACAAAGGTTAGTTCAGCTTTAATAATAATTTTCTGCTAAAATTTTTTTTATAAATTTAAATGATGTATAACATATGTTTCAAAAACTTTAAGGAATTTATTTAACAGCTTTTATATTCAACAAAAGGATTAATAATGAAGGGGAGAGATTTAGTAATTAAATGTGGTTTAATATCAATTAATTATTTCGATATAAATAAACTCTAATTGGCAATTATTTTGTTAGGATTGGTTGTATCCCCCATATTTAATAAATTAGAATGAAAGTAGATATTATCAGAATAAAAATTAACAGGATCCAAAATTAAATAATGAACAAACAAATAGGATCGTGTTTACTTTCTAGTACTTAATTGTTAATTATAAGTATAGCAAAAGAACATGTCGAATAATTTAATAACCAATTATTACATCAATCTTCGATTATTTGAGAAAGATACCATTCAAGATTTTTTAAAGGAATATACTAGATGAAAATCTGTATTTGAATCTATGAAAGAATTATAATAATGATAGTATAATAAACTTTAATATATTTCGATAAAAAATAACAGATTCTTTCATAAATTAGAAATTTAAAAAATAAGTTTGCCATATCTATGATATATTTTCTAATAAAATAAATGCAAAAAATACGATGTATACATAAGCTACTATGACATTTTAATGTAATGTACAGATTCCTTCCGATAAATTATAAACCGGTAAGAAATTATAGATTAATCTAAAAGAATGATAATATTTTTTTTTAATTTAAAAAAAAAGGGATGTATGATTTGGGAAAGGAAAGCTGCAATTAATGAAAAGAACAACATTGAAAGAAAATTTACTAAATTTTATAAGGATTTTAACAGAATTTTCCTATTAATTCAGAAACCCACAAAAAATGTAGAAAGCGTGAAAAATAATATCACAACAGTAAACTATGTTTCCTAGATGATTATCTTTATATATCTCAAGAACTCAAATTTCCGTTTATTCATTTTGAAATTAATATAATATATTTTATAGATACACTAAATTTGAAAAAAATAAATATAGATCCGTAAAATGCATTCCTCTAATCGGGTACCAGCGTATACTAAGAAATTTTATCTGCTGATTTAAACAAATTTCTTAAAAATATTTATAAAAACAATTGATAAAACAATAAAAAATTATTAATATCAAAATTTGTAATCGATCATGAAATTATAAAAGTTGAAAAATTAAGGTTATTTGATATTGCTGAATTTAAGGAAGGAAATTGAAACTATTACAATAATTTAGCTAATTTAGACAAAAATATTTCGATACCTGCAATACTATTTGATGAAAGTACATTTTTTAATATTTAAAAGTCGATTTCATACAAATTTGGCGAAAAAATTTAACCAGTTCCATGTATTGATATTCTTATCCGAATAATGGCTTTTTAAATAAGTGCCATTCATTTTTAAAAAAATACAAATACCGATATACCGGAAATTGAGTACACAATATTCCATATTTAACAACATGAAGACAAGGAATAGTGTACTGATACTTTAATATAAAATTTTTTTGATAAATATAAAAATGAAAACAAAATGATATATATAATTTCCTGACACCCCAATGCAACTAAATATATATGTAAAAAATAACATATGGAATATTCATTTTTGGGATGAACTTTAAAAGAAAAAAAACGATAAACATAATTTTTTAGTTTAAAAATCCTTGATGGTGCATTATACAGAATTTTTATCTCTAATTAGCTTTTACATAAAAAAAGCGGATTAATCTTCCACATCAAGAAACAAAGTGTTTTACCAATTATTTGACTTTGTCTCTACAACTTGAAATACTGGTTACAAGTCAGACTTTTATAAGCATAATTATACCTAAGAAATAAATATAAAAAATTCTTTGATCTTGTCCGTCCTTGGTTTGTATCTTCACAATAAATAAAGAGTCAAGGTTAAGTAAAAATATTTCTCTATTTAGAATATGCAAGAACGATCTTACAATATATATATAATGACAATTTATTTTATTTCAAATTAAAATTATTTTTTTCCC
>LDMZ01056568.1:0-12378 GCA_001455285.1 Sphaeromyxa zaharoni
AGGCTGTTTTAGAAAATTTTATATAGTTTTTCTTTTTTATAAAAGGTAAAAATATGCCATTTTCCACAAAAATGTGACACTGAACCAGTTAATTGGGATTAAATTAAAAATATATAAGAATGCTATAAGAGATTAAATTAGGGTAACAGGACAGATGAAAAAAAATGAGATTCAAGAACACTTAATTATTACGTAACATAAATTTAAATATTTCGAAAACCGGATAATAAAGAGCTCATAATACGACAGATGGGTTAAATATTAACCACTAAACGCAATGAAACAAATACTTCAAACAAAGAGCAATAATAAGAGAAAAGATTACAACATAACCGTTGAAAAATCGATTATCACTAAATATTTAACAAAGATCGAATACGAACGTTGCACACGGAGAAAACCGAGTCCTAGTCCCATTTCTGATTGGAAAATTTGTGCGTGATGGAAGGTTCATGTTTGTTTTTTCTTGCTTTATTCAAGTTTATTTTAGTCAGAGGAAGTAGATTCGGTGAGAGGTTTATAAAATAATTATGATCAATAAGTAACTAGGATGGAGAGAAGAAGTCGTTTCGACCCCATAGGGCCACCACAAGGTCCAGGGGGTAATATGAACATGGGTGGTTATGGTTTTTTATGGCGTTGTACTAGGTAAGAAATTAGATCCAAATGGTTTTAACAGTATGAATTCGCAAAAGTATCGGCAGCCTCAATTTGAAAGCTTCCCTGAAGGGAGCAGAGGTGAACCTGGGTACTCGCGACCGGGGTTTCCTCCAAGTGAGTTCAATCCATCGTATGGTGGCAAGATTGATGGTTATCCTCCTCGTGGAGATATGCACCGACCCCGCGAGGAGCCTCAATTTCACATGAATTCAATGAGGCATCATCCGCGTGAAGATCGCGATGTTGATCTCCGCGGTCCTCCTCCAAGGTTCGATAGGCCACCACCGTCAGGTCCATATGATCGTCGCATGGACGATCGTGGTAGGGGTCCGCATTACGATAGGCCCTATGTTCGCGAACGTGAGGATCATGGTCGTAGCTTTTCGAGGGAACGCAACGGAAGAAGTTTTTCAGGTCGTGGGCCTCGTCCTAGAGAAAGGTTCGTTTGAGTTTTATAATGCTTTGACACTGAAAAATTAATGCTGCAGTATATCAATAGTATTCAGGTGGTTTATAAGTTATACTAAGCCATACTTGATGTGCGTGGGTATGTGTAGCTAAAGTGTGTTGAAGAGAGAATTTATATTAAGAGTTGCATTATTTTACATATATTAAGGGACGGTCGTAGAAGTGGTGGTAGACCTGATCGTGATGGAAGAGGTCCAGGTTTGAAATTATATCATTGTTTACTACGGTGGCTGAAGTTTTTTGGGTTAAAAAACCTGATTAGGTTCTTTTTAATATCCTTTTATCCCTCTTTAATCAAACGTCTTTTAATTGATATAAATTTTTTGAGTTTACCGTTAAAAATGTATTTGATGTTATTTAGTAAATTTTGTTTTTTAATAGTTACTTGTTTAAGTGCTTAATCATTTCATGTTTTTGAGTTTGTGGGATATTTATCCTTTTCACTGATAGAGTGATGGGTTTTTATAGTTTAACAATTTAATAAAGTATAAATTAATTATGTTATACTTTATGTGTTATTTTGTGGTTGGGTGTTTTTAGCATTAATGCATTCAGAAGCTTGTCATGTTGATCAAATGGATATTCCTTGAATTACTAACTAAGTATATTCTTTAAATATGAAAAATAATTTTGATTTTTAATGAATTTTTTAAATAAACGTGACAATATGGATTATGAATTGTCATGTAATTTATTTAGTAAGATTCTTATTTTCTGTATTGTGCATCTATTCTTTAATCGTTCAAAATTTTTTAACATGTTTCAAGTTGCCTTAAATATAACTCATGTTTGATCGTTTTTTAAAGTCTTACAAACCTACTATTGAATTGGTCAATTATGTTTCTTAATTATAAAATGTATGTAAAGACTAGATTTTGACTGCTGTTCTGAGGTTAACCTTTTTCATAGATATGTGTTGTTCTATTGTCGAGGTCTTACAAAATCATTAATTTTTATATAATTTACTGTATCAAAATTTAATGCTTAATATATACTCCGGATATATGTTTTTTCTTGTTTTGATCTAGTATAGTAGGGTATATATGTGTGAATATTAGTAATTGTATGATGCGTGTTTTTCTGAATTAACCTACAAGATGTAGTTAGGCTAAAACACTACGATATCGAAATTGCCCGGTTATAACATACATGTCTTTCAACGTATAAAGGGATGGATTGTTTCTTGTTCTTAACCAGTTTGTTTTTTTTATTTAAAAAGATCATTGAATGTAAAATGTCGGATGGTTTTGATTACTTTCAAATTCTGTGTTAATTTATTATTCTTATTCATTTATGTGATTGACTTCTGCTGTCCGTTCAGGAAATTTAGAAATGATTGTAATTCTCCAATTTCAAGTGACGTTCATTGTTTAGTGATAGGCCTTTAATATCTGTAAAATATCCTGATTAGTGACAAATTTAGTGTTAGAGTTATGAACATCGGATGGGGTTTATGTTTTTTGGATACTATTATTAAAAGATAGTTTGAAATGAATGTGAAAAATGTTTCATCTCAAAGTACAGTCAACGTACTCTTGGTTATGCAAGGTTTTCTTGATTACGCTTTTGGCAGTAGGAAAAGTTATAAGGACTTGAGATAATTTTCTATAATATTTGCATGAGTTTGTTTGCGAGAAAGTGCTAAGATAGGTAGTTATGAACGAACTGTGTGATTGATACCAATTTTTTATATTGAATTCAGGTACTGAAAATTTTATATTTATTTACGTAGAATACTTTTTTTTAAGAAATAAATCATGAATTTTTTATTATTTGCTTACTTTTTTCTCAATAATTTTTAAGAGAGAATGGTGCAATTTTCGTAAGCGTCTTTGAATCGGTTCTTTGGGCTTTGTTGAATATTATTTCTATTATTTTTTGAGTGCATTAAGGATGCTGTAGTATTAGATTTTTGACAAGATTCAGTAAATTATTTTAGATAACAAGCGGTTAAGTGAGCACGATCATCAAAAAATCTGTGATAAAATATAATGGGCTGAAGCTCCAGTAATTGGTATATGAGTTAATTTACATTTTTAATCGCATAAACCTATGAATATATATGTGCAATATTAAGTCAATTTTTTATATTGAAGTACTGTGTTGGAAAGGTCACGACTTGCTTAATAATTGGCTATTTTTTTATACAGTTCTAGGTTTTCCTGCTCTTCTTGGCATTAAATGTAAATACTCTCGATTAAGCTGATGGTTTTATATTGGATTAGTTAAAAATGTTATTTTAAGAATAACTGGTGCAAAACTTTAAAATACTATATTATTACTAGTTAGCTTGATCGGTGAAGTCATTGAATTTTGATTTTGGGGTGGTTCTGATGTTTATATTTTGTTAAAAACTTTTGGATGGCATTTGCGAATTACCTTTTTTGTATGATATATAAATGAATTCTTTATTTGATTCACAAAAATTCTTTTATATTTAGTTTGAAATTTTATTGGATGTTTTTTATTTTAAACCTTATTCTGACTAATCCATAAAAGATTTAGTTAATTTAAGAGAATTTTTTATAATAATTTTCAAAATGATTTTACTTACCGTAGTTTTTTGACAAAAGTTGATTTTTTTATGAATTTTTTAAAGGATATGGTTCCAGAATTGAGAACAACAAATCTGGTTTTATCTTATTTGTTTTGGAATTTTCAAAGAAGTTATACCCGATACTGTTTTTGTTTCGAATTTACCTTTGGATATTCATGAAGATGAATTAGCAGGGTTATTTGGGTCGATCGGTTCGATCCGGGTTATTGATATTTATAGTAAATATGGCTTTGAAGATTGACAAGCGAAACAATTCCAGGAGGATAAAAATATATTATAATCCTGATGGAACACCCAAAGGTGAAGCACTTATAACGTATGATGATCCTCCTACTACGTCCGCTGCGATTAAGTGGTTTCACCGTAATTTAAAGAAATGTTTATTTTCACGATTAAAGACTCCGATATGAGAGGTCATAAAATTGACGTTCAGATGGCTGAAAGAAGTGTGCCACCAGAATATGCAGGTGGTCCTCCTATGAGAGGTGACAGAGGTCGTCCTGATAGGGGCAGAGGTAGGCAAATGGACAGGCCTAGAGGTCGTGGTAGGGACGAAGGTCGCTCTTTTGATTCTGGAAGGAGGCCGAGTTAACTTTTGTTGAAACGGAGTTGATGGTTTTTTAGTTGTTCAGCCAGGTGATTGGCCTTGCTCTGGGTAGAAATTTTGTATGAAATTCAAAGATTATCTATAGATGCGGCAATAATAATTTTTCGTGGAGAACTTCATGTAACCGGTGTGGTCAAGGGAAGTCAGGCGATGGTTGAATTTAGCGAAACAGCTTAATCTGTTTGCAGGTGTAGGCATTGAAGGTGGAAGACCTTCAGGTTTTCCCGGTAATATGCCGCCAATGAGAGGCAGGGGTATGTCTAGAGGTGCTCCCCCAATGTTCAAAGCATATGAGTAATATGATGTTTTATTTGATCCCAATATTTAAGAGGTAAAGAAGGTGGTTATCCTATGTCTAGAGACGCGCCGTTTTAATGACATATACAAAATAATATTTTATCTAGTTCTTTTCTAAACTCGTTTGCCAATATATTCGGATTTTTTTTCACTTTATTTTCTTTTTATTCGTCAATTAATGTCATAAAAGTTTACCTTGGATGAACTGTGCGATTTCTGGTATTAATAAATTGTTGATTAGTATGTGCGTTTTGTACTGTCGGATAAGTATGAAGGCGAATATTACTGATGCGTTCGGGGTGTACAATTTTTCTGCTGCCCATATCATCTCCCATATGTTGAATATGCCAGGATAGTCGATTTCTATGAATATATATTATCAAATTTTCTTAACCTCTTTTAAAGTCCAATAGAAACCAACGGTATGTAATCATGTGTATACTTTTCTTCCCGTCCTTTTTTATTTTTGAATAAATCTTGTTTTCAAAAATCTATATTATGAAGTAATGGTATTTAAGATTTGCTAAAACCTTCAGTATGCTACATAGAGAAGTATTGAGTTTGTCCATGGTTGTGTTTGGTGGGAATCTTTCCTCCATTCTTTTCATTAAAAGCTTAAATACCTTAAAGCAGTCGCTTTCTGTTATGAGTGACCATTTGTACTATTAAATAACCGTTTTGATATAGGATTATTAATGGTGCTAGGAGATCGCACATTCCTTGTACATAACCAAATGCAATATTATCAAGTATGTATCTTTTGGTTATCGTTATAAAAAATATTTAAATATACGTTGATATTACTGATCTTAACATTTTGCTGTTATTTTTCTTTTTAAAGAAATTTGAAGAAGTATCGCATCTAGCAACATCTTTGTCAATTTGCTCCATCTCTTTTATTAATTTTTTCGCTAAGGAATCACAGGTTAGTGTATTTGAATTAGCGATTTTTTTATTTGTATCTTCAATATTGTTGCTTCCGAGCTGATGCTCTGTATCTGTTGGCGAATAATAATGTTCTATCATTTTTTTGCATAACTTGTTCTTTTCATCATAATTGACCTCACACGGCACTTCACTGTCACATAGTAACTGTTGCCACACCTGATGGGTCAAAATAAAAGAATTTTTTGCTACCTTTGGTCTGTTTTTGTGCTCAATTCCATGTCTGTAGATATTTTTTATTTTTTTCAAGTCTAACTGATCATATTTTATTTTAAACCAGTTTTCAACTTTAGATAAATTTGGCTCGTTTTGGCTCACTTGGTTTTTGTATTTTCTGGTTCTTATGTTAGGGTCGTCTAGTTTCGAATTTTCAATTGGATTGTTGTAAAAACATTTTAATTTCTTGATTGTGCCAACTCCTTGTAACCCTTAATGCAATGAATTTAGCTATATTGTTTGAACATGTTTTAATCAAAAGTCTTATGGCGACTTTCTTTATTAGATTTGACTCTACACGTCCAATATTGCTATAACTAGTAGTTAAATTTAACTTTTGTCCTTCCATGTTTTCGCCACATAAGTCTTTCCCTCTGTTGTCAACAGCTGAGTAAGAATTTTTCCTTGACGATATAAAGCGACAACTTGATATTGGCCCTTGTATTTTTGTTAGATTTAAATTAATCTTATTTTTATATCCGCTGTAGTTATATAACTTTGCTGTTATTTCCAAAAAGAGGTTCGCTAGCGTTTTTTTTGAATTTTCAAAGTAAAAATTGTTGTAATTGGCATTATATGTATCGCATAGACATGCTACAATCGTTTTAGAATCTTAAAATTATACTTTATAAATTCGTTTATCTACCAATTTCATGAAGAAGAAAAGTTGAATTAATGGTTACTTTTATTATCTTGAAGGGGATTTCCAAGCTCTGGTTTTGACACTTCAAATTGAATACACTGTTTGAGATCCATAATATTAACATTTCGCTCACTTGTCTTTTCTTACACTTCTTTTCTATGACACAGAGATATCCATATAGCCTTTTGTTTTTCTTAAAAATACATAATTTTATTATTTATATAAATTACTTCAAATATATAAGTGTTGTTTTTCCCAAATATCATGTTATACCGTTTATTATCATAAATATATTTTACTACATGATCAGTTTGAACTAGGATATTATCATCCAAACCCTTGATATTGTAGAAACTTAAATAATGAATGTACTTTATTATAAATTTCGGCTGACCGATAAGTCATTGTATATAATTCGAATATTCTTAGAGTGTATTTCGATATATCAATTGAGTCACCAACTATGAAAGGGCCCTCTACAATGTTATCAGCTCGAAAGATAGATGTATATACTCATCAAGTCAATAACTACATTCCCAAATATTTCACTACACATTATAGCGTAGTTTTCGTAGATTTTGCTAAAAGAGTCAATCTAGATAATTTTCATAGTTACTTTCGATTGTTATATAATATACATATGATGTCGTTAAGAGCACCTATGTTCCATGCCACCACTAACCAAAGGTATTTTAGCTCTTTTTGATCTAACAACATTATCATCTTCACCAAGTTTACTTTTGTGTTTTGTCAAGAACATATTACTAATCCTGTCTATTTTTGTGTTTAAATCAGCTGAATATGTTTGAGTAATTTCAATGTTATTAATGATTTTTTTGAACTCTTTAACTGGATTTTTTGATCGATTGATTTTCTCTCGACACTTAAGTCCATGGATCAAGCATTTGTATAAGCTTTCTTTATATAAATTATTTTCAATTAAAATTTTTTAAAAATGTATTTACTTACCACAAAGGGTAATTACAGATGTGTCATATGGATGCAAGTATTTCTTTATTGTGACGATATTTATAAAATATTTTACCTGAAAAGATCATAAATATAATTTGACTTGGAACGTGAAATTTCAAGGCTAAAAGTAGGTCTTCAATACATTCTAACTCAAGTTTTTGCATGTGATTTTTTCGAGTATTTTAACAGGTGGCTGTATTTATTTAAATTTCGAGAACTTTGGACAAATAGTTATATTGTGTTTATTATCATATGTACAGATAATATTTTTGTCTAGTTAATTTTGTGGAAAGCATGTTTTTTTCAAAAACATAGTTTTGATTATGGTTTCTGATATTTTCTTTGTCATGAATATTTATGCTGGTTTGCCAAGGACCTAGTCTTGCTACAAAGTTATTTTTTCATTACTTTTTAAACGTGGTGATATGTATTCCTTAGCAAAAATTTTGAAGAATAATCCTTTTACAAATTAGTTTATGGCTTGTTTTAGGTTATTTTACTGTATTAAAAAATACATTATTTAGGTTTTTAAGTTTTATTTTATCGATGTTACGATTTTTAAATATTTATAACGTTAGGAGTTCTAATTTTGTTACCGATGCTAAAGAATCTATATTTTTATTGCAAAATTATTTCCTTTGCTAGATGAATAAAAATCGTTAAAGTCTTGTAAATATAAAAAATAATTTTATAAGATTTGCTTCCAGAATTCTAATGAAGCAACAGCAAACAAGATTATAGGGGGATAATCACATTCCTTATATAGTTTCGTTAAACTCTTGAGAGGTTTTAATAATGAGAAAAAATTAATGAAATCTAAAATTACTTAATATCATGTAGGGCTACAAGTTCAAAAATAGATATTGTGACCAAGATTAAATAAAATTTGATATCTGTGATTAGTAAGGCAATTCAAAGAGCTTATAAGGAAGGCGCTGACATTATTTCAAATACTTCTGTTGGCAGAGATAGTTTTTCCAAAAAAATTTTGATTTATTTTTTTGGTATAATGATGTAAATACGTGAAAGCTTGTTTTTGGTAAAAATAATTATTTTGATAAAAAATTTGGCGAACATACACCCTTTAACTCTTACAATTTTACCATGAGTTGAATTTATACCTGAATTGTGGTTGTATACAGTTCCACGTAACCATATTGCTAATCAATGATCGAATGTGACTTCTTTTATGCACATTTTCAAACATTTATTACTAGCTTAAATCCATGTGCAGTTATTTTAGGTATTAAGGGTTTTTAATACTTCTAGAGAAGATATTTTGTATATTATATTTTATGTGGCTATACAATATTGCAAAAGCACTTGGAAAATATCTAAATATATCCTTTGCTCTTTATAAAGTTGTTATTTTTCATGGGATTTGTTTTAAGAGAAATTGTTATTGATACACTTACACAATTGATAAATTTTCCTTTCTTTTAAAGTAATGTTAAAGTTCCTACTCAATTGCTCTATAGACCAACCTTTCGATATATATCTGCTGTCTTCTTTTTGAGCAAATCCTAAATTTTCTCTCTTATATGGATCATTACAGTACTTTTTAATAAAGAACGTCTTATAATAATTTTGTATGAGTACATCACAACGGTTTCTGTTGTGGGATGGAATTTTATCAAAAATTTACGATTTTAGAATGGATTTGGAATTGTTTAAATTAATAGTGGTGTTTACATTAGGAAACTGCGATGTAAGTATTAAAATTATTTATTTTTTGCAAGCTTTGCATCAGATGTGTCCTTTTTATTTCTTTTTGGAATATAATGGACGATATCCTTAAATTAATAGAAATCATATATGTAAATATTTTTAATTAGGAATTATTTTAAAGATGCTGTTTTTGAAAGTTTTTTTATAACGAAAGTCTTAAAATTTGACAAATTCAACCATTTATGTGAGGAACTCAAATTTTAGTTGTAGCCTGCTATGTAGTTTAAATAAGAAATATGTTTTATAAATTTTAAAGTGGTCAAAGTCTCCTTTTACCTAGATATTTCAGTCCGTAATAAATGCTTAATTTATCAAAAAATGTAATGGTGTCTACCGACAGCAACTTTCTGGTGCGTATTAATGTTTAGAGCATCCTATTGAGATATTTAACAATCTAATGAAAATGTAAGTTTACATAGTATCGAAAATTTTTGAAAGAAATTAAAATAAAAGAATCAATTATTCAAGAGGGTAACAAATGTATATATTACTATTGCGTGATCTTTCTATCAAAATTAAGGATGAATTAACAAAATCAATTAAATAATGAATGTTATTAACAGTTATGGATAAGTATGTTATGTACATGAAGTACTCTCGAGGTTCTTTCCGGCGTCTCTATACATCGTGAACAACAAATTTGTATTATGTGAAAACGTAGGGGTTGGATATATTTTAAAAGTCGTTTTTACTAATCCGAGTTATCCCATCTCCTTGGCAACACCCTGGGAGTTATATGGCGGCTTTATATGCACTAAATTCAAGTTATTATTTCATTGTTTTTTGTATTCCATTCCCTTTACAGTTTAAAAATGCTTTCTAATAATTTTGTTGCTACTGGTGGCGATCACCAAAAATTTTTTTATAAATTCTTTCATAAGCTATCTTTATTTTTATCCTGCCTTAACGATCGAAACATATTCTTGATCGTAATAAGCTTAAGAGAACATTGTAAAAATTATATAATATCTGTATTTAAGTTTCTTATGTAAATTTCATATGTTAGCACTGATGATGATTAACATTATTTAAATACTAGTATGGCTTTCAAACCAATATTTCCTATTGTGTGAATATCCAATCAAGATCTGTGAAATTATAGGTCGCTGTAAGTAATTTGTAACCTAGAGTCTCAATACAAATAATAATTTTGCACAAATAAATATTTTCCAATCTCTGACCAATCTGGATTTGCTTTAAAGCATTTTACTAAAATTGAAACAAGAGATAGAGGTAAATAAGTAAAAAAACGGGTTTTATTTTGTATTTGAATTGAATATTCTATTTAAATTTAATAATTAGTTTTTAGCTTTATTGCTGAGAAATATAACCTTTTTTTTGTAATACTCTGTATAATATGCTTAACTGTTATAGGTCACTTTTCTGCTACATTTTGTTACCTTAACAACTACTCTTAGTACAAAGCGTGAGGACTTTAAATTTTTTTATCTATGAAAGGAATTAATAAATTTTAATGTTTGCCTCTGTCTGAATAGCATTACGCTGGCTTTTATCTCATTTGCCAATCTGAAAAATTTGATAATTAAGTTTGCATATGTCCTTATTTCACACAGACCATTTGAGGCAACTCCGTCACAATACTATTATATCTATACACTGCTTATTTTTAAAAATATGAAATAAACATTTTACATATAAATATTAAAATTATAACAGTTTTTTTAGTTAATGTTATTAATCTATAAAGGCAGCCATGAGATGAGATAAAAATATTAAATTTTGTTATTAGCTATTCGAGATTTATTCCATTCTTCATTATTTAGCTTAAAAAAAGTTTAATTTTTTTCCAAATATACGACTACGATATTACCTCGAAGTCTGAAAATTATTTTCTTTACTCTTAATTGTGTATGTTACTGATTTTTACAGAGAGTTGAGTTTATATTTTTCAAATCGTAGACGTTTTAGGTAAAATACTTAATATTTAAAAGCCTTTGAAAAGTATTTTTATTAAAAATGAAATATAATAACATTTATGATTAAAGGTTTTAATAGGAGGCTTTTAATAGAGTTGTGCAGAATCAAGTGAAAACTATAAGGACTCGTCTATTTTACATGTCTCTATAAAAAATACATTCTTCCTTTATGTTAATTTGAATAAATATAGTATATTTATTTATGATGTATAAATTTAAGACTTTATGGTATTTTTACGTTTTTATTAGGTTGTTTTGAACAAGAAATACTTTTATTGATAAAATGATACCACTGCAAGATAAGTCAATGTATGGCTCTTGAATAAATACAAAATTTTTCCACATTCAAACATTTGATTTCCGGCTTTGCGTGATGTATTATCACGAATGGATAATAACATTAGTCAAGGTTTGTTGAGATATGTTGATTGATAGCCATTTTCTAATATCATAGCTTTTATATGTTTTTAATTCCGTAATTATTTTTAATGTATTTATGAAATTTAATAAGAAACAGGAACCAATATTATGTTTTTATGCTCATGATCCTTGGATACGACCGACATTTAGGCTAAATATTCCTGACAACAGATCATTTATGATATGCCAAAATTAAACTTTCTTCATAGACCAAGGTTCTCAGACTTTTTAGCTCGAGCTCCCTAGATGAACTATGACAATATATAGTTAACCCAAGCTTAAAGTATTCTATGGTACAACATTTATTCTGCTTCAGTGAATTAGTTGTGGCTGAGGATAATAAAATTAATGTAAAACCACTAATAGTGACACATCAGTTGAATTAACATTGATAAACTCACCCTGTTCAAATAAACTTTAAGGTTTTACACAAGTTTGGTTTAATACTAAAAAAGCAAATTTCCTATATCAAGGTTGAAGCCATAAGAATCCTGTATAAACTGAACTGGATTTATTATGAAGTAAGTATCGATTGAAGAAATAACCTTGAAGTGCAATATATTTCACAGATATTCTTATCAGTTGGGAAATACGGAAAAATGTTTACATACAGCCACTATTAACACATTGGTGCTAGACATAAAGTAAAAATACTGCGAATATTTTACATAGTGGTAATTTAGTAGATATATAACGGATACCTGTTTATATTTTCAATTTATCCCAAGTAAATTTAGTTTTTTGGAATATATTTGTTGTGTATGTATAGATCGTGAGTATTCGCATAACATCGTACATATTAGTTTTATTCTAGATACATGTTGCAAGTGTGGTGAGCACGAACATAATAATATTTACCAAATTATTTCTCTAAAAAGATATGAAATTATTGTTTTTTAATTTATCAAAAGTTTGTGGGTATTTTTTT
>LDMZ01056574.1:0-20604 GCA_001455285.1 Sphaeromyxa zaharoni
GATACGCAATGATTTCACCACCACGTTGACATTTTAAGAATTTTACACCTTCCATTATTAAAATAAATCTATTTTTTGAAGAAAGATTTACGTCGAGTTGTCCGCTTGCCATTTATTGTGCGTGGGCATAACAAAAATGAGAGAATTTATTATAATTAGCTAAATAGGGACTGGATTTGTTGACGATGTATTATAATATCGTTACATGTGTATGTTAAAGAGAAAAGCACCTGCTAGAAATGTGGATTTAAAAACCTAAATAAAATAGATAACAAAACGATTGATTTTTCAAAACAGATATATACCTAAAAAGATCTGTAAAATTCAATTCAAATAATTTATATAATGGAAAATTTCTTGAATATATATGAAAATTTATTTTTAGCTTGAAATGAAATTGTTAGTTACTACTAAGCATATTTTGTACAGATATGAATATTGTTGCTTTTAATTTTAAATTTTGTGTTCTGTACTAAATTTGTTCGTGTTTTGTTGTACTTGATAAGAAATAATAGAGAATATAAAGAATATGGCATTAAATTAAAAAAAAATGAAAAGTCAAAACCTAAAAATTATTTTTAAATAATGTACAGTAGGAATGGATCAAGAATATTTAATATAGCTCTAGTAACATGGACTTACTGCAAAATAATTCATTCAAGCGTTTAAAGCGGGGTACAATTATTTAAGCGTAATTATAAGCCAATAAGCAATAAGATGGAATGGCTTCAAATGTATTTTTATAGGCGATAAAGTATTTAAAGATATATTTTGAGCATGAAATCGAGAATTTGTATCTATATAAAAGTTATAAGAACAATTCATCGGTTAAAATTTTTTCGATAAATATTTTATCAATTCTATAAAAATATTCTGTTAGGATTAGTTCAAATACATGAGCTCATGTTTAGACTGAGGAATCATCGCTTAAAAAGATTGGTATTTTTGAAAATCTTGAAAAAATTCAAATTCACTATTTTATAATTGATTTAATAAAAATAAACATTATCTAGTAGTAATTTTATTTTATTTTTGAAAATCAAATATTTTGCTAACAGGAGTTACGTAAAACGCGTTTTGTATATATTCAATAAAAACATGCAAGAAGGCCATTAAGATTAAATTATACTTGAAAAATATTTTTTGCATTTTTAAATATAGTCTACTGAAAATCGCTACTCTGAAAAAAATCCTGGAAATATTATTGGATATAGGATTATAGAGTATTAATTGTATCCATAATTTATAATACGAATTGGTTGCTCGGATGATTCGAATAAATATTTTTACTAATAATCTGACAATTTCAAAAATTCAAAAACATGAACTGGTAATACTCTAGCCATATATTGTCCTTTGCAGAGTTAGAAATCTTCAATGGGAGCCCTTTTATAAATTGGAGTGGGAGCATAAATTTCAAAAGAAAACCGAATTTATTTTTAAAAAAAAGTAATTTATGAGGATAGGTATACGTTACTAAGTTAACTAGTAGGAAAGGTTTTTAGACTAATTCTGTAAAATTTATAATAGTTAATATGGAACAATTTTTTCATAACATATTTCATTTTGTCATTTTTATGAAATTTTTTTATAATTGAAAGAAAAAAAATAAATGATTCTTCAAAACTCTGTTGAGAATCATTACATTTACCAAGCATAGATTTTTCCCTTTTCTATTTTGGTAGAAATCATGGATTTAAAAGATAGATATTATCACATCTAAAATCTTGAATTGAAGTATCATTGTTTCAAAAAAATATAGTTACAAAGAAAGTATAAAAAGACATTTCAAACCATACATTTTTTTTGAAATAAATTTTACAGCATTAAAAAATTTGTTTTTACCATATCAACATTCCAAACGATATTTTAATATTTTTCTATTTTTTCACTGTTATTTTGAATCTTATCTTGGCTGGTATATGTAAAATAAAATAATAAATTGGAAAAGTAAAAAAGATTATAATAAAAACGATAATGTCTAAATTGTTCGCAGATTCTCTATTAAGTCTGAAATGGTATAAACTAGTTATTTCGATTTAAAAACTGGATCATTTTTAGAACTCTCTATTTGTTAAAAAAACTAATTTAGTGGAAAATATATCATAAATATTTTTCATGTTATTCTATATAGAACATGGATTCGAAGGCTATAAAAGCAAATATGTTAATACTGGTCTATGTAACGGTCATCCATTTCTGGTAACAAAATATGTGTCAGATAGGTTTCATTTGTAAATAGGATATAAAATTTTACCGATATAAATACCGACTGCGGAATATTAACTTGAGTATGTTTTTATCTATTTAATCCTCTACTTTGCGGATCAGATTTAATTATTATACCTGCTTGGAAGGTTCTTTCGTTTTTCCAATTGCTACTAAATAAAAATTTAGGAAATAAATTCTATATCGATCAAACAAAAAATTATAAATATTTTATTGAAAATAAATTTAAAATTGCTAAAATAATTGTCTAAGGATATTTTAATATATATATTGTTATACATCGTTCAGTCTTCAATGCTATAAAGTTCTATTATAAAAAAACATCAATTTACTCAACATCATCTACTTCAGAGGTATCCAGTGCATCTATAAGATTTGAGATAAAGAGTGTTTCCTTCCTGGAATAAATGAATATTTCTGAAGGATCCGTGGCTGGACATCTTAAAAAATTCGGGGACCACACCAATGCCAAATTATTCATACTCATCTGTGTTCTACTTACAACGTTTGGATCAGTGAATATCTTTTTAATTTTAGCATAAAGTAAAAAGTCAATGTACTCTTAGGAATTTGATTAAAAAACATATTGTTGCATATGAATAAGAAGGAACTTTCTTTATGATATTAACAGAATCTGTTTTATCTGACACACATGTCATACAATCCTCACTAAGTAGATGATTAACTAATTATGCCAAAATTAACTAAAGTGAATTAGGAATAAGGGGTTCAGGGAGTTCACGACACCAAAGCTTAAGTAGAGAAGCACAAACATGAGGGTTTTCGTTAAAATTTATTTTTCCATACTCGTTCATTCTTTTTCGCAAATCTTGAACACATTCAAAATCTCCAGGTACTCGAAATATTCCTTCCTGTAAGAGTCCATCTTTTGATATAACTGCCTTTGTTAGTTTCAAAAGGATCCATGGGATTGGTAGGTTGTAACCCTTGGCTTTATCATGTTCTAATAATTCTGGTAAAGGAATTCCGAACATCGTAAATCTGAACAATCCAGCCTTCAATTCCATCATTTTTTGAATTGTTGGATTTGTGATAATAATAGGAGATGCAGTGTAAAGCAATCTGGTGCTGAAATCTATACATTTTTGTATAACTGTTAGCTCAGAGTTCTTTCCTAACAATTCTTTATATTCTTCCAAACATTCTCTGCAAATCAAAAGAGTTTCATTGGAGGGAGGTTCAACATAATACAAAAGTGCTAAGAGTTCAAGAATTTGATCCACATTATCCCTTAGGATATAAAAATAAATTATGCATTAAAAAACAGGTTCTTAGTTTTAAACAACTTTCTCAAGATAGCTCGATAAGAATCATTTCGGCCAACATACTCATCTTGCTTTATACAACTAGTAAACTTTAAAAAAGTTTCCATCTTTGGAGTTTTTGATTTTCTTTTTTCGCCGATGTAGCTTCCTATCAGTGTGCCGGGGTTAAGGAAAAGAAGTCGTTAAAATGTAAATTGACAAAATAAATAAAGAAAAAAAATATATTAATAAAGAACCACATGAAAGGATATATTTCGAATATTTATCCGAAAGCTTTATATTCTGGGCCTTTAAGAACTCTTCGTGTTTAGAAATATAGCCTTCCTCCTATTATAGGTAAAAAGTATAGGTAATTTTAAACATCTTCCTTATGATGTTCTTTACATTCTAAATCTCCCGCACGGGATTGCCTAAATATAATATAAACAGATATTTGGTGTATTTACACTAAAAAAGATTTTACTGGTTTTAAATTTTTTTTCAGACTAAAAAAGATATTTTGATGTTTCTTTTCCCTTCCCACGGACTCTCCCGGATTCAATGGATTCGACGATCTCTAAAATATTAATACCATTAACTGAAAGTATAGCTTACGTTTTTAACTATTAGTGATTTTGATTCTCTTTTGAGTTTTACATTTTGTAAAAAATTATCTACCACTTCCTTTAACGTATCAAAAATATGAAAATAGAAATACTAATTGATTATCATTCAAATCTGTAGATTTCAAAATAATATCATCCTTGGATTGTATGATAATATTTTTTCCAATTATTTCTGAATCCCCTGGTTTCTTGTTTGAATAACTAGATCTAAATGGAATCGGTGGAGGCGCACCTACACCAGTTCAAATTAATTTCACATTAAACCCTAAAAATAATAAAAATATATTTAAAAATATTTGCTCTTTGAGATAGATTAGGTACACTTATAGAGGGTTGAAATTCTAAAATATTTATTATTACAAATAAATTCAAACTTAAACTTTGATCCATATTCAAGGAAGAGATACCCTTAGATACTTTTATATTATTTAATAAGAAAAAACCGTTTGAATATCAGTTGTATCTTGATCAATTTTTGCAACTATACTGTCAATCTTCAATGTTTAATCTAAAAATATTTATGATACGTCATCTATGATATCTTCATTGAATCCTAATTCTTCAGTATCATCATATACCAAAAAGTTTATATTTGAATTTTTACTGCTTGCACCGAATGTTCTACACTCATATTCAGTGTCAGATTGTACTTGTCTAAGAAATTAAAAACATGAATTTGTCGATTGCCCAATTGATTCTATGGATGATTTTGACAACTTCTTCTCTTTAGGTAACTTTGAATCAGATATGTTCTGCATAGATTGAGTTACTCTTCTCGAATCTACAAAAGAAAATTTCATAGAAGGTTCTTTATTCAGATCAGATGGGGTTGACGCACCTGACCTTCTTTTCATATTTTCCAGTTTGAAGGTGCTATAAATGTAGTAATATTTTCAACATATTAACGATACTTGGGAAAAAGAATAATTAATGGGTCTTAATAGGATAATTTAAAACAGTAATTAAACCGCCCTAAGAAATTTTTATTTCAGCTTTCTTTAACCGAAAATTTTAGCATATTTTTTTTAAAAGTGACGTATGGTTTATAAGCTTATTTTTAGAGTTGGGAGTGAAAAATGTGACTTAGTGCTGTTAATTATAAAGTTGTCGCAAAAATTTGCTTTCATGCTATCTGACTAAAAGACCATCTCTAAAAGCATGGATTTTGAAAAATCCTCATATTTTTTTATAAATGTTGTGATATAACTTGACTATTGTAAAGAATTGCTCGTGGATATGAATTTCCACTAATTTTTACTTTACACAACCATAATAAACAAATAAAAGTATAAACTGAGGTTTAAGGATTGGTTATACAATTCTTACTAGGTTAATGGTATTTTAAAATAATAATGGGGACGAATAAACAGTTCGGGTTGAAAAGAACAAAATATTGGATTTGGAAGGAGTAAATTTTAAGTTTAAATACATATAATAATATCTATACATTTGATATATTTTTATAAAAGTTTAAAAAATCACTATTTTTATTAGAACTTTTTAGTGGTGTCAGATTTTTTACTTCGTAAAAAAATAAAATAATAATTTCAAGCTATTGAATCATTTAGATAAACAGTTCGTTCAATATTTCAATATTTTTATTCGTTAAAATCTAGTCACGTGTTCAAAAAAATACATGTCCACAATTAAATAAATTATTCATTTTAGAGCGGTTTCACTTCGTTTGGCAAGGATTTTTAATTAGTAAAGAAATGGTTAAAATGTAATTTAATTTAACTGCGCAGTCTGTGAAAAGTCCATTAAACTAACACCTAAAAACATAACTAGGCATTATACTAAAAATCATTTAAAGATCTATTATTCTGACAAAATTATTCAGTTCTGATATAAGATTAGTGATGTTCATCATTAAATATGATTTGAAAATTTAATTAAATCTAGATGTTTAAAAGGGACATTGGAAAAGATGTTGATGAGGTAAAATTTATATCAGGTATAAACCTTTGTCTCATTTTAATAGTGTTTATCACAAAATTTTAATTTTTTTGATGAAAATAATTTTGATAACAAAAATATATTTTGTGAAATATTTAAATATAAATATCTTTAGTTTTAATAATGGCAAGTACAGAATGGAGAAGGCCATAGTATTTCATACCTTTACATAAAATGGTAGAAAACAGAATCAATAAATTGAGTACGTTTTCTTTTAATTTATTTTTAATTTGTTTCTTATTAACTTTTTTATTTCTATAATAACCTCAAAAGTTCATCAATCATGTGATCCTTTCTCAATTTAAAACTCAAGAGATGATAAACTTTATTAATTTGAATGTACCATATAAATTGATTAATTTGATTGTTATTTAAGCTACATTTTATCTAGAGTTGTCCGATGTTGTGTACTCTTCATGTTCTAATTTAAACTAATTTTAAGAAACAATATGATAATGAAAACCTTTCATGTTTTGTTGATTCTTTTCATGAATATGATTATATTATTTTTACAAAATAAAAATGACTTATTCAACTAAGAGATAAATACGTTTTTTATTATTTGTGCTTCCGCGTCATATTTAGTACTTGGGTAAAATATTATAAAATATCATAAGCAAATATATTTTCATGGAATTTTTTTGGTATTAATGAATCATACATAAGATTATTAAAGGTTTAGGGTTAATTAAGATTTAAATCTAAAACCCAGAAGGCACGAAACAGTAATTAATTATTTTAATGAAAATTTTTTAGGAATAGCTAAAATCAAGTGAACAGACTTATATGATGTATAAAAATACATCGATCTAACTTTTGATTTGTATAATCCTAAGTTTAGATAGATAAGAATTCACATAAAAAATATGTTATATTGGGATATATTCTATATAAAGTACTGGACCTGTAAAATTGGTAAAATTTCCAATGAAATATAATAAGTAATTATTTGGTATACCTTGGTTCGAACCTTATAAATATTAAAATTTCTTGATATACAAAAATATTTTGTATATAGATTTTATTAAAGATTGTTGATAATATTATGTAATCCTTAATGTATCATTATTAAGAAACCTGAAATATGGCTATAATAATATTAAATATTTCTTTGCATCTAATTGCCTATTTGGTGTTATCTATATGGTTAAGATTCAAAACGTATTATAGAATCCAGTAGAGAGAGAAAAATTTAATTGAAAAAAACTTGATATATATTTTTAAAAAAAAACTTCGTAATCATTTTTTTGGAAAAATAAAAAAAGTAAACATTTAAAACAAAATGAAATTCATGCTATTCTTATATGACCACCGATGAGTGATTGTTTGGTTTGAAAAATAAATATCCTTATATACAGTACATGACGTTAAATAAAACTATATATGATAAAATTTATCTATATTAGCATATATAAAAATCAATTATTATGCAGCATAATTACCATCATCTATTGAGAGAATTTAATTTTTATTTTCTTAAAAATTTCTATTTAATATAGTGCTTTCTTTATTCACTATAAATTATATGAATTTAATTAAAATTCATATTTTAGATTTAAATTTCTGCTTAAGGTATAGACGGGTTCTAAAAGAATGAGGCTGTATTAGATTTTATTTTGAATGTAAATAGGTGTTTTGTATAAAATATTGTAAGAATTATAAAAGTACATAAAAACTAGATCTGTCATGGTTTGTCTACATTTTTTTTAAAATTAATATATTTTTGTTAAAACAAAATTTATAAAAAATTCTTTGCACAGCTTTACAAAAAAATGATAAATATCAGTAGTTTAAATCAGGAAAACGTAGAATAATTAACATTTGTACATTGTTAAAAAATTTTTTCGATGCATGAAATACAAGGAATGAAGTTCTTAGAATCAGGATATAAAATATCTACAAAATTACAACATCAATTTGATTTCACTATCCCTTCATTTCTATCTTTCTAATTCTAACAATTTATTGTGTGTCAAACCAGTGGTTTCTACATATCTTAGATCTTTTAACATCTCAGTCAAAGGCCTTATTCGTTTCCAAAAAAAATTCTATAGAACAGGGTACTACATACGACTTAACACGAATATTTATTATTTGTATATTAGCACGCTAGGCGACGATAGCCGCATTGTAGTTATTTTTACGCGTACACAACACTATCTAAAGGTGAATCAACATTATGCACTTTGTTAAATTATAATTCTAAACTGTGAAAATAGGTCTATTAATTTATTAAAAAAACGCGAGAATTTTGAAAGGGGTAACAGCAGAATTTTTACATTATGTTTTATTGCTCTTATATAGGGGGCAATTTATCGCTTACTATAACATATTGCTAAAAAATATACAATTTATTAATTAGATATATACTGGGTACGTATAAAATTTGCATTTCGATAATCGTACTAAGATATATTCCTTCAAAACAGTGTTAAAGATATATCCATATATTTACCATACGAATGGGTCGAATAAAAATATTTGATGTAATGAAATGATCTGGTTAAATATAGTGGTTTAACATTATTGGTAAAGTTTATGAAAAGCTTTCTGTGCCAAATCCTGAATATAATGTAGGGGTTGTGGCAGAAAAATTACAAAAACCGCCAAAATCACGGTTTTCTGATACCCGAATTCCTCAATTATATGAGGACTGGTAATGGATAAAAAATATTTAAGACAGACGTAACATAGAGAAAAGATTCAACTATATTTAATGCTCTTGGAATTACATTCTGTCTCCTGAAAAATTATATTTGATACCTATACAAGAATGGAAGCCATGAATAATGTTACTTTCGTATTCTAAAGTTTCTGGAAAGACAAACATTCATGAAGATCAGTAGCAATAACCTGAAGAATTAATTTGGCACTATTATTTTTTAACATATTTTTAATCATTATTTGAATCTGTCATCCATGCTATATCAATCCATAAAAAACACACTACAAGATGTCGGTTCATAATATGGCACAACTAGACTTATGCAATGAATGCAAGGTCTAGGTGTGCTGTATGATTTTTAAAGGGTCGTAAGTTCAAACACAGAATCCTTAAAATTTGTTAGATATAATTAATATGTAATTATTTCGTCATTCATTAAGTTATTTTTAAGGTTTCATATATCACAAACAAAATTTAAAAAAATATATTGGAATTTACGATGGCTCTTATAACTGTTACTGCATACATCCAAATATAAATAGGCATTTTACTTAAAAGTAATAATTTTATATTTGAAGCATTAATCATATTTAAATCTACCTTACATATAATATATAGTCACTATTAATGGATACTAGTGGCGACTCTTTGCCTTTCCAACGGTTTCAGTTGTAATATCGAATTCTTGCATTATAGCTTATGACATGGTAAGATTCCAATTTAAAGCAAGGTTTGCATATTTGGAGCTGAAAGGAAAATGTTTGGTGATTATATTTTAATAACGTAAAGTTTCAACATATTTTAAGGCTAATCATCAAAGAGAAAGTGTTCCTTCAGGTTAGTGCATGTAAAATAAATTTAATATTAAAAAGCATTCTTAAAATGAACAATAGTTAAAATTATCCACCAATATGCCGTTAAATATTAACCATTCATCAATTGAATTCCAGAATATCACTGAAAAATCATTTCTTATAAACCTATGTTATGGATAGAATATATATCGATATGCTTGCCTACTGATCTAATATTTTTTTATCTTAAATAAATTTCTTGGTCCCTAATATCAAGTTAAAAGATATTGTAGCGCTGAGAATTCAGCAGTTCCAGACTGCAACCTGCGCACGTATATAGACCGGGTTCGGCGATTTCATCGATCGCCGAACGCCTAATTAAGATTAAAACGTGGTATGATGTAATCCGCTAAGATACGATTGCCACCAGTTATAAGATCAATATCGGGACACCATAAATCTGTCACGATAATATTAAACTATTTGAACTTCATAGCCACGGTTTTAAGTTATTTTAAACAGAGAATAATAAGTAGTTGCTTTTTATTTTATAGTAAATATTTTGTTGGCATTTATCACTAAATCAACCAAATATTAAATAAGGCGTATTTCTTTTAATAAAATATATCATTGGGTGCAAATTGAATCTATCGTGAAAATGATGATCTTAGTAAATTGGCCGTTTAGGTTATATCCAACATAATATAAATTTTTAAAAAATTTCATTTCAGGTTTTAATTTATTTTAAAGTTTTGAGCCTAAAACTGCTTTTATAATGGAAAATGACCAAGTATTGGGTCAATTTAAGTTAATGATTTGTAAAAAATCCTTAATCACAAGTTTCATATCCCAAAATTATAGTCAGTAAACACAAAAAATATATGCAACCAAACACGTTAGATCCCTCCCAATTTTGTAAAACGAAGTAGTCTTTAATTATTATAGCGAAAGACGAGAAAAATATTTTAAACAAGGACTCCGCATATTATTTATATGTATAATAGGTGAAATTTTTTAATATATAATAACTTCATTAATTATTTTTGTGTGTCCACCAGTTTCACCATTTATGCCATTCATTCGTTATCTCCTGCAAGCATTTATAAATATTCTTTAACTTTACATATGGAAACTAATATTTTCTCTGAAGTTCCTGGTCGCAGAGAAAAAGGAGGCTGCTCTAGTTCTTTGAAAAATCTTCTTAAAGTGTTACAGAAAATTATTTACAGCCTATATCAGTTATATTATTAACATGAAGGTTGTTCCAAAAACGATTAAATACAAATAAGGAAACAATCACTGTAATGGAGTTAAGTTAAAGGTTTATATCTGATGACTTGTTTTATATTTGTAAGAAATAAGTTCTAACAGTTTACTCCGTGATATTTATTTTATTGTGCATCACCAGATATTTTTGATAAGCTAATTCGAAAAATGTGGTGGGGCATAGAAGCAAACCACATGTTTACCAAATCTTGCACTGAAATAATTTCAATTTTTATAATGGGGAGCAGGCTCCTTATTTTCCTCTGTTTTAGTGTACCATGAATCACCTATTACTAATTTTATGGAAGCGTCAGAGATATCTGAATCGCCTTCAAAATATTTTACTTATCCTCTTACATGAAGATTATTGCTATAGTCAAAAGAACAATTAAGTAGTATTTTTGATTGATAGAAAACATTATTTCGAATTTGGAGTTATTAGAAGCTTACATTCGTTCAAGTTTAATGAATTGATTCAATAATTATGTTTAATATAGGAATTTGTGGCATAAATATTTAAGTATTTAGGTGGAAATATTGAGATTGAATTGCTGTATCTGAGTCATGATTTTAATTTTAAGCATAAAATAAACAGAACTGAAAAGTATAATATGCGATCGCACAAGTTTAGATAGATTAATTATTCTTAATCTTATTTAGTGATATATTTAATATTTGCAAAATTTAGTCCGTGATGAAGAAAATATATTTTATAAAAAATTTTTAATCTCTTAATTACGGTAAATTAGTTTAAAAAAAACAGAATACAAAAAATAATGTAATTCTTAATTTTAAGTTATCAGAACAAATTTATTAGCTAGAATAAAAGTTTAGGGATACAAATATGTTTTGTTGGTGGCAAAGAACGAAATTTCATACTGAATCTTATAATTAAGATTTTTTTTATTTAAAACTTATGAGTGAATAAGAATTTATTTAATTTTTTAAAAATATAATTCTTTATCTTAGATAACTTTAAATTTGATAATATCATAGAATAATGTTATGATATCATTTGTAATTATCGATTTTCCTGATCTCGTTTGGCATTAAAATAAAAAAAATTCATCCTTAATGCTTTAACTAAAAATAAAAGTTGTTCTTCTAAATATATTTATTTACATTCGTTAAAGAAAGTGATCAGATAGAATAATTTTTTTTAAATTAAGGAACTTCATTGCTAGTTTAATACTTAAGCATTTCCACTTTGATGACTGTAAAGATTTTTGTTAAAATAATTTCACAACCAAATAGTTAAACACAATTTATTTTTTCCAATCATGACTGTCGTATCCAACGGCAAATACCTCCCTAATTTTATCTATAAATATAGCCGCAGTGGGTTTTCCAGTAATATGTATTGTTCTGGCTTTCTTTTTTACTCGTTCGTATCTTTTGTGTTCACCCTTCCTCTGGAAAATCGGGGCACAAGTAAATTTTGATTAACTGCCGTGTATTAAATAAGATGGGTGCTTAATTGTTAATCAGCAGTTTGAATATCTGAACATTTTCTTTGAAAAATACAATATCTGGAGCTGTTTAAAATGTAGCTGTGAAAAAGGAAAGGCTGTGGATTGCATGCTAGAAAGCTTTTGTAACATTCCAAAATGCCAATACCGCTTTATAAATGGAAGTTCATGTTGCATCTACGAGTGTGACGTCCCATCAGAATGTGATGATTCAGACACTCCATACGGTATATGCATTTATTATGTCCATTTATTTGTCAAAAATCGTTAAAGAATTTAAGCTTTTTATGTAAATTTGCACTTTTACTTTCTATTTTTTGTATAAATATATAGATTAAGTTTTTGTCAATCTCCGATATTTTAGGCGGTAGATAGTATCAACGTGTCCTAAAATATATCAGAGTTATTCCGTGTTTTATTCATGGCTTCAAGTCATAACTTTAATTAATTTTTTGCTATTTTTAATCGATTTTTAAGCTTCTCTTTCGTGAAAACAGAAAGCAATATGCCGTATTTAACATTAAGTTCGATAATGTACATGTGATTAGAAAATCACGTTGATTATATTAACTTGCTTTATCTAGAAAACCGTTAAAAAAACAGTGAAATCCCACCGCTTTTTGTTGTAGGATTAATCAATAACATAATGATACACATGTTCAGCCCTCCTTTAGTATCTTAAATAATTTTTATTGTGAATATATTTATGCCTGCACGTATAAATTTTAATGAAGAAATAGTTAATTGATATAAAAACCAGATAAAAAATATATCATAGCTTATTAATAAATATTTGTTTAACGAATTTTATTCTTGTTTGTGCAAAACATGATTTGATACAAACTTCTATTACGTATACATAATGAAAAATTTAAGCCTCATTGTAATTTTTAAAACTTGTCTTAATAATTTTCTCAAAGATTTCAAGAATCATGTATTTTATAATTTTTTTTTGTTTTATCATATTTGAATATATCGATAAAAAAATTGTTTTTGCCTGAAAGTGTTATTTTTGCATGGTTTAATTATAGAAGTGGCTATAGAAGTCGGAATTCTCTTCAAAACATTTGTTAAATAACTTAGGGTTTTCTGGCCTTTTAAATATTTTTTCAGTAAAAATCCCGTACATGCGGATGGATTATTTACTGAAATTTGCCGAACTTTTATTCAAGAACTCTTAATCTTATTAAAACATACTAGTTAGTATTAGAAATTAAATATAAGAAATAAATTTTGATTTACGGTTACATTTTGAATTTTTCAGATAATATTTAGGATCGTAATAAATAATCAAGTAATTTCTATTTTAAATAATAACTGCATCAACACAAATATATTATCCAATATCTTTAATATTTATAAATCAGGGTTATTACTTTGATAAAACTACTGAAAAAATATAAACATCATTTTATTTTTAATTTATTTTTGAACGTGTTAAATCGATAATTGTAAATTTAAGCTATTGTTAATCAAAAGATATATTTATATATTGATGGCTTTTTAAGGTGAGAAAAGTAAAGAACTGTGAGAACAGCATTTTACGTTTTGGAAATCGCGAGATAAATAATAATAATAATAATAGAAAGCTTATTGTTAAATTTTCTAGTCAACCATTATGGGTAGTGCATCGGTTATATTGACTGTTTTTACTCCATAAAAGTAAACTGTTGATTGCGTAACATAATGAACAAATATCTTTAATTATGAATGTTTGAGTTTAAATTTGTTTAACATACCAAACTTCAAAAAATGATTGCGAAAGTTTGAATTCCTTAAAGGCTTCATTTTGCTTTTAAAGCAAGGAAACATAATCATCTGAATCTAAATCATCCTTTAAATCATCAGTTCTGATTACTTTTTTAATAATTCATAATATGAAAATTTGTATCCCAAATATCTTTTATAAAAAAATTGCTAGTAATATCGTATATATTTTTTAAAACTAGATATTCCTGTACATTTGTCTCAGAAAATTTATAACAACAGATATTCACAAAATTATCTAAGTTAGTTAAGGAAGTTGGTGGTACATACAAAAAATTTAAAAATTTGCTGAACTTTGTATAGTCTTTACCATGTATAGACCTTAAAAATTAAACAATTTTGTTGTTGTAATTATATATTTTTGAATAGCATATTCTTTTCATCTTATAGCTTTGAACATTTAAATACAATCACAGAATTATTAAGGAGTTTATGATTTTTAAATCATTTAAGTTATCCATTATTTTAATTGTCTTTGTATTAGGCTTATTCATCTTTATTCTAACATTTTTTTGCCAATAATGAAGAGGTAATTCGAATTAAAAGTTGAATATTATTCCTATCATGGTTTTGTCCGGTAAGACACTCTCAGACCGAAAAAATTTTGGCAATAATTTCTAAGAAAGCTATTAATGTTTACCATGTAATGAGTATGATATGAAATATGACAATATTATTTTTTATGTAGTATCCCAATTTTTTTTGGTTTGGGAATGATAAAACAAAATTTTTTTGAACTTGCATCTCTTTTATAGAAATATAATTACAATAAGCTTGAAAAATTTTACAGAATGAATCCCAATTCTCTGTGATTTTGAAAAATTCATTTTTTTCAATTCCTTGGATGGAATCTAATAGTGATCACTTTATTTATTATGGTCTATAACAGTTCCTTATACCTTATCTGGAATAATAAATTTATCAATGATAATCCATGTTAGACTCTTAACAAAGAAAATATGTTAAATTATAGTTTTTGTAGTGTCGTAGTCTGGATCAAAGGACTTGTTCCTCAGCCTCAGCACGTACAAGGATTCACAGTAGGATCCTCGATTGGTCCCAAACACCCAATGCTGAGACGATTCAAGGTTACTTTCAAAAGCTCTCATAATAAATATAATATAATTAAATGGTAAACTAACTTTACAGAGTTAGTACTAAAAATCCTCACCGCCTGTCTCGTGGTGCCTTTTAAATAAAGCAATCGCTAGAATTCTGTTTCCGTTGTCAACCGAATATATATAGTCGGCTTTTAACGTCCGCACGATAGTAGGAATTAACTTTTTTATTTTATGTAATTTGCCCATAGTAGGATAATAGTTTAAAATATATTATGTTCGAATCGGGGGTTATTTAAAAATTAGCGAAAAAACGCCTGGAATAGTTTCCCCATAAATACTGAAAAGTGGTTTTTATAAAGTATTTGTTATGTCTTGTCATGATGGAGAATTATAATGATTCTAAGAGTAGCAATTGAATAACTCGAAAATATGCCGGAATTGATAGTGTTGGAAGTTTGTTTTCCCAATCTTTCGTTGCGAATGGATTTTTCATCAAACCATGAATTTGGTTATATATAAATAATGTATTCTTTTACTTTAAAAAGAAAAAAGAATGATATAAAAGATTAACTGTGTATATAAAATTTGAATTGGCAGCTATTGTGCAGAACAACGACACAATGAAATCAATTCACGAACGAATGTCATAATTTTCATATGGAAATATTTTTTATTTTGTTTTTAACGAAAATTTCATTAAATTTGCTGGATTATTTTACATAATGATAAAAAATATAATTGGATACAAATAATTTTAATTTTAGTGAGAGTGTGCGCAAAATTTTAATCAAACCTGATAACAAAGAAGCTAGAAATTATTTTCACGAATCATGGACAAATTAAACGTTTCAATTATTACGATGAGCATTAAATCTTGAAACCAGTACGAAGTTTTGCCTTTTGTCATGAATAAAAAATTAATAACACAATATAACATGACAGTTTATGTGCATAAGTTTGGATAATTTTCAAATTTTGAATCTTTAGATTCTGATTCTTGAAATCAGATATATTATCTCAAATTGCAAAAATAAAATTGAATATAATCTTTTCATGATCGTCAGAATTTTCGCTTGATGCCATTTTTGAATAAAAATATCAAAACTTTTAATCTGAACGTAAATTTTTGATCCTATTAGATTAAAAAATGTTGGTGTTTTTTTTGCAGTAGGGTTTTTTTCTAGTAATTAATTTTCAAACCTAATTAGAAATAATAAACAATTTTTTTTTATTTTAATTAAATATATGCTGTTTTGATAAATGCAGAAACAAATTTTAATCGAAAAATTAATGAAATTATGATGAAACACGTTAAAGTAGTAGAAAAACTTATTTAAATGCATTCCTTAAAACTATAATTGGAATGCAATATATTTTTTCATGATAATTTTTAATTAAGTTATTAAATGCCTTCCAGTTTAAAAGTTCGGTTTCGGTATTACTAATAAAAATGTAACTATTTTTTCAAAATATTTTTATATTATATTAAACAAAAGATTTAGTTGAATGTCAATTTGTTTTCCTAAGATACACTCTGAAAATTTTGATGAATGATTTTTTAGTGGATTTCGGTTTTTAACATCGGAAAGATTACCATCTTCATATATCATGCAACCATTCCACACTTTTTTGCCAATAAGTTTTTTTTTCAATTTAAAATTAAGAATTTTCGTTTATTTGTTTCTGAATTAATATTTAATTAACCCAAGACAAAAAAAGCCTTTATTTTATCCCTTCGAATAAATGTGTATCAAACTTTGCCAATTAATACTGAACGACCTATGCTAGATTAATGGTAACAACATTGGCAAAATGATTTTGTTCAAATATAAAGTAAAATATTAATTATTTTTTGTTTCACTATCACTAAAATTTGGACAATAAAATTTATTTTATTAGCCTAACAAATAAAAAAATGATTTATATTAGGTTATCATTTCAAGTCATTCTCAAATTTAATTTGATTTGATCTAATAAAAAAAATAGATTTTTCATATAATTTAAGGTATAATGAATTGTTGAATTCGCTGATTTTACAAGATAATATTTGGAACTTAAAGCAATAGCTCAATCAAAAGAAAAAATATTATTCTTCAATTAAAATAATTCCTTGAAATCTACTTATAGTTATTTTTTAATCAAAACCTTAAAATTGCTAATTTTGTAAACATATTTTAAACCATTTATAGATTATCATGTATAAGAATATGTTCTTTATAAATAAAGCCCATCATAACGAATTAATAATCTATATTTCGTTGTTTTTTTTACTTTTTTTAACCTATCAAATTTTATTTTACTTTAAAACTTTAGTGTATTTTAAAAGATTAAATAATCCTATGAACTGGGTAAATGAAAAAATATATAAAAATATCATTGATTTTATATCGTAGGAATTTTTATCTTGAAACATATTAAGTTTGATCTATAATTTTTCTTAAGTTTTTTTATTATATTAATTTATCAAATTAGTCATATTACTGAAGCTTTTACCTGATGTAAATGATATAATTGTTCAATTAAATCCCAAAGACCATGCCTAAACATGATTATCGTATGTGGATACAACCTTTATGATTATGTAATACTTGGATATGAATAACTTTTACTGACTTTTAAGTTCTAGTTTTAAAATTATAATGCATCATCAATACTATGGATAATTCTACCTTTTTTCTATGATATTATAAATTCATCTTAAGTATATATTATCTATCAAATTATGAGTATACAGAGATATTTATTTTAAATTAGAAGGGTTAATGAATTATTGATGAGTAATCTATATTCATTGGTTTTATTTATCTCATTTCTGGTAAAACATATTTTTATTAATTTCAACGATTTTTTGTTTTTAATAACTCTATTTTTTTATATTTATTGTTATTATAAAGTGTAATTACTTATATGTTCAGCATGTACTGATTACTAACCTTTGTAGAAAAACTCTCTCTGACTCAAAGAAGGGCTTTAATAGCATTGCTGATTTTAATTGGGATAACATGTCTGGGATTTTGTTCCAAATTTTGTCTTAACGAAATCTGTGGACTATGTAAACCTACTATTCATGCTTAAACTACATAGCCCTATTTTGCTGCAAGAGAACGAAGCCTGCAACCAACGAATGTCTTAATGAGGAAAATTCCGCTGATCGTCCTGATTTAATTGAGCTTCCCAGTTATCAAGAAAGATATGAGTCAAATGGTCCTCCACCATGTCACTCGTTTAGTCAAAATTAACTATCTTTTTGATTTAAAGTTATTAATCGAGTTTTATTATATTTACATGTGCATTTTAAAACTGTTATTTCTACTTGAGGTAATTTTTGAAGAGTACTTAAAGGTTGAAAAGAACAGTTATCTTTTTGTTCATTAATTTTATCGGTAGAAAAAAATTGAAATTTTATGTTAAACGAAATCTTTTTAAATATTATTTTTTCTCGTGTTGGTGGTAAGAAGATATTCATATGGCATCAACTATTGATATATATTTTTCAAAAAACTAAGGCATTTGTGAAGGTGTTTAAATGTATTTCTTTAATTCATTCAAAGTTTGTTTCAGAAAAAATATCTTTGTGAAATGATCAAATAAATATATCATTTTACCAATTTTTATCTGATTATTACTATTTAAAATGAAGAAAAACAAAACTTTTTACAAGAAAATTTTTTTGGATTAAATTGTAAATTGAAAACAACCAAAAGTTATATTTAGGTAAAAATATTTGGGAAATATTTGGAATTTTTAAATTAATTATATGTTAATAATTATTTTAATAGTATATTCCTTAATTTATTGATTTTTTTATTTATGCACATCTTGTTATTTCTTTGAAAATATTTTTCAGTTTTTAATGCTTATCAGTTAAATCTAAAAATGTTCGTGGCATATTAAAAATTAACTATTAACAAGTCAAATCTGGTCCTTCAATGTTTTTTCTAAGCTATCTGAATTTATATAAGTTATCTATCCCATACCCTTGGAAAGATAGAAATCTGTATGTCTGCGGATATTAGAAATCCTTGTTGATATGTGAAAATGGAAAAGGGCTAGACGATAACCGAAGGTAGAATAGTGCTGGAGGGTATGTACTGACATAAGGGAACAATATGGAATAAACTCTACAAAAATCAGAAACCCAGATAATTATTTGGCTTGAAGGCACATAAAAAAGAATAAAAATTGCAAATTTTGATTAATCTTCGTGTAAATTTGAGAAAGAATGCGTGATAATTTATAGGCCAAGGCCATCGGCTCACTTAGGTCGTGATAAGCTCTTAGAAGAATATGTTTTCATCCTATTCTGAACTATGCACTACCGAAATAAATCTAAAATTGGAAAAAAGAAATCATAGAAAAATATAAATATTTTTACTCAAGTAATGCTTTAATTAAACATATCATTTCAGGAAGTATTTACGGTGATAAAACTCTTCAGCTGTGGACATTGTTTACTTTCAATCATCATTTTTTAATACATGTCGGAGCAAATAATTTGAATTAGGCTAAAAATGACTGCCTTTTTATATATTTTGCTATGGAAAAATCGGTTCTGTGTCCTTTGTTTGGCTGCGATAATATACTGTCCTACAATTTAATTTAATTTAATTTTTGTATTTTTAATTTAATCAATTCAAGTGAAAACTCTTTAAATTATATTCCAACATTCCAAAAATTGTTTTTTAATGCAATAATATTTTACCTCTGTATTCAGTTTTTGAAAAACAATGATTTTATAATAAAATATTACAACTATTAATATAGATTAAAGTAGTCAGAGAGCAATAGAAGAACGTGTTAACCTAAAACTCATGCTAAAGTCTGTTAATAGTAGGCCAAGTCGCCACATAGATATATTTAAGTTTAAATAAAAGTTTTCTGATGTAAAGGGATAGTGTTGGATTTTGTTAAAAGGAATAGAATTGGTTAAATATAACACTACGGTAAATTAATACTGATAATTTTTCCTAGCTCCAATTGCTTAGATAAAAAAACTTCTAAAATTAAATACTTAGGTTCCTTTTATCGTAACAGCTCTTTGTTTTCGTAATCTGAAAGAGAATTTCAATAAAATAAACGATAATTTTGGAGGTAACTACACAATTTAGTAGGTAAATATCGGAGATTAAATATTATGATATATATTTTGCAAATAATAATACTAATTGAGAAAGAAATGGAAAGATAATCAATTTTAACAGAATTATTTGTTTTAAACAAAATTGCAAGAAATAATAACATTCCAACGAAACTCTAGAGTTTTGTGTTTCTAATAATTATAAATTATTCATTTCTGTCAATATTTATTTAAAAATTCCATAAAACACAAAGCGGAAAGAGAGTCATTAAAATTAGAATATAGAGAATCAATTCTTAAATATTATTTCTTTAACGAAATTTCTGAATCAGTAAAAGATTGTTATCTTAATTATTAAATAAATAAATTTGAAACTATGCAATAATTTATCCAATATTTTTTGTTGTTGTTGTTGAATACATATAAAAA
>LDMZ01056575.1:0-20606 GCA_001455285.1 Sphaeromyxa zaharoni
GATACGCAATGATTTCACCACCACGTTGACATTTTAAGAATTTTACACCTTCCATTATTAAAATAAATCTATTTTTTGAAGAAAGATTTACGTCGAGTTGTCCGCTTGCCATTTATTGTGCGTGGGCATAACAAAAATGAGAGAATTTATTATAATTAGCTAAATAGGGACTGGATTTGTTGACGATGTATTATAATATCGTTACATGTGTATGTTAAAGAGAAAAGCACCTGCTAGAAATGTGGATTTAAAAACCTAAATAAAATAGATAACAAAACGATTGATTTTTCAAAACAGATATATACCTAAAAAGATCTGTAAAATTCAATTCAAATAATTTATATAATGGAAAATTTCTTGAATATATATGAAAATTTATTTTTAGCTTGAAATGAAATTGTTAGTTACTACTAAGCATATTTTGTACAGATATGAATATTGTTGCTTTTAATTTTAAATTTTGTGTTCTGTACTAAATTTGTTCGTGTTTTGTTGTACTTGATAAGAAATAATAGAGAATATAAAGAATATGGCATTAAATTAAAAAAAAATGAAAAGTCAAAACCTAAAAATTATTTTTAAATAATGTACAGTAGGAATGGATCAAGAATATTTAATATAGCTCTAGTAACATGGACTTACTGCAAAATAATTCATTCAAGCGTTTAAAGCGGGGTACAATTATTTAAGCGTAATTATAAGCCAATAAGCAATAAGATGGAATGGCTTCAAATGTATTTTTATAGGCGATAAAGTATTTAAAGATATATTTTGAGCATGAAATCGAGAATTTGTATCTATATAAAAGTTATAAGAACAATTCATCTGTTAAAATTTTCTCGATAAATATTTTATCAATTCTATAAAAATATTCTGTTAGGATTAGTTCAAATACATGAGTTCATGTTTAGACAGGAATCATCGCTTAAAAAGATTGGTATTTTTGAAAATCTTGAAAAAATTCAAATTTACTATTTTATAATTGTTTTAATAGAAATAAACATTATCTAGGAGTAATTTTTTTTTATTTTTGAAAATCAAATATTTTGCTAACAGGAGTTACGTGAAACGGGTTTTGTATATAATCAATAAAAACATGCAAGATGGCCATTTTTAAGATTAAATTATTCTTGAAAAATATTTTTTGCACTTTTAAATATAGTCTACTGAAAATCGCTACTCTGAAAAAAAATCCTGGAAATATTATTGGATATAGGATTATAGAGTATTAATTGTATCCATAATTTATAATACGAATTGGTTGCTCGGATGATTCGAATAAATATTTTTACTAATAATCTGACAATTTCAAAAATTCAAAAACATGAACTGGTAATACTCTAGCCATATATTGTCCTTTGCAGAGTTAGAAATCTTCAATGGGAGCCCTTTTATAAATTGGAGTGGGAGCATAAATTTCAAAAGAAAACCGAATTTATTTTTAAAAAAAAGTAATTTATGAGGATAGGTATACGTTACTAAGTTAACTAGTAGGAAAGGTTTTTAGACTAATTCTGTAAAATTTATAATAGTTAATATGGAACAATTTTTTCATAACATATTTCATTTTGTCATTTTTATGAAATTTTTTTATAATTGAAAGAAAAAAAATAAATGATTCTTCAAAACTCTGTTGAGAATCATTACATTTACCAAGCATAGATTTTTCCCTTTTCTATTTTGGTAGAAATCATGGATTTAAAAGATAGATATTATCACATCTAAAATCTTGAATTGAAGTATCATTGTTTCAAAAAAATATAGTTACAAAGAAAGTATAAAAAGACATTTCAAACCATACATTTTTTTTGAAATAAATTTTACAGCATTAAAAAATTTGTTTTTACCATATCAACATTCCAAACGATATTTTAATATTTTTCTATTTTTTCACTGTTATTTTGAATCTTATCTTGGCTGGTATATGTAAAATAAAATAATAAATTGGAAAAGTAAAAAAGATTATAATAAAAACGATAATGTCTAAATTGTTCGCAGATTCTCTATTAAGTCTGAAATGGTATAAACTAGTTATTTCGATTTAAAAACTGGATCATTTTTAGAACTCTCTATTTGTTAAAAAAACTAATTTAGTGGAAAATATATCATAAATATTTTTCATGTTATTCTATATAGAACATGGATTCGAAGGCTATAAAAGCAAATATGTTAATACTGGTCTATGTAACGGTCATCCATTTCTGGTAACAAAATATGTGTCAGATAGGTTTCATTTGTAAATAGGATATAAAATTTTACCGATATAAATACCGACTGCGGAATATTAACTTGAGTATGTTTTTATCTATTTAATCCTCTACTTTGCGGATCAGATTTAATTATTATACCTGCTTGGAAGGTTCTTTCGTTTTTCCAATTGCTACTAAATAAAAATTTAGGAAATAAATTCTATATCGATCAAACAAAAAATTATAAATATTTTATTGAAAATAAATTTAAAATTGCTAAAATAATTGTCTAAGGATATTTTAATATATATATTGTTATACATCGTTCAGTCTTCAATGCTATAAAGTTCTATTATAAAAAAACATCAATTTACTCAACATCATCTACTTCAGAGGTATCCAGTGCATCTATAAGATTTGAGATAAAGAGTGTTTCCTTCCTGGAATAAATGAATATTTCTGAAGGATCCGTGGCTGGACATCTTAAAAAATTCGGGGACCACACCAATGCCAAATTATTCATACTCATCTGTGTTCTACTTACAACGTTTGGATCAGTGAATATCTTTTTAATTTTAGCATAAAGTAAAAAGTCAATGTACTCTTAGGAATTTGATTAAAAAACATATTGTTGCATATGAATAAGAAGGAACTTTCTTTATGATATTAACAGAATCTGTTTTATCTGACACACATGTCATACAATCCTCACTAAGTAGATGATTAACTAATTATGCCAAAATTAACTAAAGTGAATTAGGAATAAGGGGTTCAGGGAGTTCACGACACCAAAGCTTAAGTAGAGAAGCACAAACATGAGGGTTTTCGTTAAAATTTATTTTTCCATACTCGTTCATTCTTTTTCGCAAATCTTGAACACATTCAAAATCTCCAGGTACTCGAAATATTCCTTCCTGTAAGAGTCCATCTTTTGATATAACTGCCTTTGTTAGTTTCAAAAGGATCCATGGGATTGGTAGGTTGTAACCCTTGGCTTTATCATGTTCTAATAATTCTGGTAAAGGAATTCCGAACATCGTAAATCTGAACAATCCAGCCTTCAATTCCATCATTTTTTGAATTGTTGGATTTGTGATAATAATAGGAGATGCAGTGTAAAGCAATCTGGTGCTGAAATCTATACATTTTTGTATAACTGTTAGCTCAGAGTTCTTTCCTAACAATTCTTTATATTCTTCCAAACATTCTCTGCAAATCAAAAGAGTTTCATTGGAGGGAGGTTCAACATAATACAAAAGTGCTAAGAGTTCAAGAATTTGATCCACATTATCCCTTAGGATATAAAAATAAATTATGCATTAAAAAACAGGTTCTTAGTTTTAAACAACTTTCTCAAGATAGCTCGATAAGAATCATTTCGGCCAACATACTCATCTTGCTTTATACAACTAGTAAACTTTAAAAAAGTTTCCATCTTTGGAGTTTTTGATTTTCTTTTTTCGCCGATGTAGCTTCCTATCAGTGTGCCGGGGTTAAGGAAAAGAAGTCGTTAAAATGTAAATTGACAAAATAAATAAAGAAAAAAAATATATTAATAAAGAACCACATGAAAGGATATATTTCGAATATTTATCCGAAAGCTTTATATTCTGGGCCTTTAAGAACTCTTCGTGTTTAGAAATATAGCCTTCCTCCTATTATAGGTAAAAAGTATAGGTAATTTTAAACATCTTCCTTATGATGTTCTTTACATTCTAAATCTCCCGCACGGGATTGCCTAAATATAATATAAACAGATATTTGGTGTATTTACACTAAAAAAGATTTTACTGGTTTTAAATTTTTTTTCAGACTAAAAAAGATATTTTGATGTTTCTTTTCCCTTCCCACGGACTCTCCCGGATTCAATGGATTCGACGATCTCTAAAATATTAATACCATTAACTGAAAGTATAGCTTACGTTTTTAACTATTAGTGATTTTGATTCTCTTTTGAGTTTTACATTTTGTAAAAAATTATCTACCACTTCCTTTAACGTATCAAAAATATGAAAATAGAAATACTAATTGATTATCATTCAAATCTGTAGATTTCAAAATAATATCATCCTTGGATTGTATGATAATATTTTTTCCAATTATTTCTGAATCCCCTGGTTTCTTGTTTGAATAACTAGATCTAAATGGAATCGGTGGAGGCGCACCTACACCAGTTCAAATTAATTTCACATTAAACCCTAAAAATAATAAAAATATATTTAAAAATATTTGCTCTTTGAGATAGATTAGGTACACTTATAGAGGGTTGAAATTCTAAAATATTTATTATTACAAATAAATTCAAACTTAAACTTTGATCCATATTCAAGGAAGAGATACCCTTAGATACTTTTATATTATTTAATAAGAAAAAACCGTTTGAATATCAGTTGTATCTTGATCAATTTTTGCAACTATACTGTCAATCTTCAATGTTTAATCTAAAAATATTTATGATACGTCATCTATGATATCTTCATTGAATCCTAATTCTTCAGTATCATCATATACCAAAAAGTTTATATTTGAATTTTTACTGCTTGCACCGAATGTTCTACACTCATATTCAGTGTCAGATTGTACTTGTCTAAGAAATTAAAAACATGAATTTGTCGATTGCCCAATTGATTCTATGGATGATTTTGACAACTTCTTCTCTTTAGGTAACTTTGAATCAGATATGTTCTGCATAGATTGAGTTACTCTTCTCGAATCTACAAAAGAAAATTTCATAGAAGGTTCTTTATTCAGATCAGATGGGGTTGACGCACCTGACCTTCTTTTCATATTTTCCAGTTTGAAGGTGCTATAAATGTAGTAATATTTTCAACATATTAACGATACTTGGGAAAAAGAATAATTAATGGGTCTTAATAGGATAATTTAAAACAGTAATTAAACCGCCCTAAGAAATTTTTATTTCAGCTTTCTTTAACCGAAAATTTTAGCATATTTTTTTTAAAAGTGACGTATGGTTTATAAGCTTATTTTTAGAGTTGGGAGTGAAAAATGTGACTTAGTGCTGTTAATTATAAAGTTGTCGCAAAAATTTGCTTTCATGCTATCTGACTAAAAGACCATCTCTAAAAGCATGGATTTTGAAAAATCCTCATATTTTTTTATAAATGTTGTGATATAACTTGACTATTGTAAAGAATTGCTCGTGGATATGAATTTCCACTAATTTTTACTTTACACAACCATAATAAACAAATAAAAGTATAAACTGAGGTTTAAGGATTGGTTATACAATTCTTACTAGGTTAATGGTATTTTAAAATAATAATGGGGACGAATAAACAGTTCGGGTTGAAAAGAACAAAATATTGGATTTGGAAGGAGTAAATTTTAAGTTTAAATACATATAATAATATCTATACATTTGATATATTTTTATAAAAGTTTAAAAAATCACTATTTTTATTAGAACTTTTTAGTGGTGTCAGATTTTTTACTTCGTAAAAAAATAAAATAATAATTTCAAGCTATTGAATCATTTAGATAAACAGTTCGTTCAATATTTCAATATTTTTATTCGTTAAAATCTAGTCACGTGTTCAAAAAAATACATGTCCACAATTAAATAAATTATTCATTTTAGAGCGGTTTCACTTCGTTTGGCAAGGATTTTTAATTAGTAAAGAAATGGTTAAAATGTAATTTAATTTAACTGCGCAGTCTGTGAAAAGTCCATTAAACTAACACCTAAAAACATAACTAGGCATTATACTAAAAATCATTTAAAGATCTATTATTCTGACAAAATTATTCAGTTCTGATATAAGATTAGTGATGTTCATCATTAAATATGATTTGAAAATTTAATTAAATCTAGATGTTTAAAAGGGACATTGGAAAAGATGTTGATGAGGTAAAATTTATATCAGGTATAAACCTTTGTCTCATTTTAATAGTGTTTATCACAAAATTTTAATTTTTTTGATGAAAATAATTTTGATAACAAAAATATATTTTGTGAAATATTTAAATATAAATATCTTTAGTTTTAATAATGGCAAGTACAGAATGGAGAAGGCCATAGTATTTCATACCTTTACATAAAATGGTAGAAAACAGAATCAATAAATTGAGTACGTTTTCTTTTAATTTATTTTTAATTTGTTTCTTATTAACTTTTTTATTTCTATAATAACCTCAAAAGTTCATCAATCATGTGATCCTTTCTCAATTTAAAACTCAAGAGATGATAAACTTTATTAATTTGAATGTACCATATAAATTGATTAATTTGATTGTTATTTAAGCTACATTTTATCTAGAGTTGTCCGATGTTGTGTACTCTTCATGTTCTAATTTAAACTAATTTTAAGAAACAATATGATAATGAAAACCTTTCATGTTTTGTTGATTCTTTTCATGAATATGATTATATTATTTTTACAAAATAAAAATGACTTATTCAACTAAGAGATAAATACGTTTTTTATTATTTGTGCTTCCGCGTCATATTTAGTACTTGGGTAAAATATTATAAAATATCATAAGCAAATATATTTTCATGGAATTTTTTTGGTATTAATGAATCATACATAAGATTATTAAAGGTTTAGGGTTAATTAAGATTTAAATCTAAAACCCAGAAGGCACGAAACAGTAATTAATTATTTTAATGAAAATTTTTTAGGAATAGCTAAAATCAAGTGAACAGACTTATATGATGTATAAAAATACATCGATCTAACTTTTGATTTGTATAATCCTAAGTTTAGATAGATAAGAATTCACATAAAAAATATGTTATATTGGGATATATTCTATATAAAGTACTGGACCTGTAAAATTGGTAAAATTTCCAATGAAATATAATAAGTAATTATTTGGTATACCTTGGTTCGAACCTTATAAATATTAAAATTTCTTGATATACAAAAATATTTTGTATATAGATTTTATTAAAGATTGTTGATAATATTATGTAATCCTTAATGTATCATTATTAAGAAACCTGAAATATGGCTATAATAATATTAAATATTTCTTTGCATCTAATTGCCTATTTGGTGTTATCTATATGGTTAAGATTCAAAACGTATTATAGAATCCAGTAGAGAGAGAAAAATTTAATTGAAAAAAACTTGATATATATTTTTAAAAAAAAACTTCGTAATCATTTTTTTGGAAAAATAAAAAAAGTAAACATTTAAAACAAAATGAAATTCATGCTATTCTTATATGACCACCGATGAGTGATTGTTTGGTTTGAAAAATAAATATCCTTATATACAGTACATGACGTTAAATAAAACTATATATGATAAAATTTATCTATATTAGCATATATAAAAATCAATTATTATGCAGCATAATTACCATCATCTATTGAGAGAATTTAATTTTTATTTTCTTAAAAATTTCTATTTAATATAGTGCTTTCTTTATTCACTATAAATTATATGAATTTAATTAAAATTCATATTTTAGATTTAAATTTCTGCTTAAGGTATAGACGGGTTCTAAAAGAATGAGGCTGTATTAGATTTTATTTTGAATGTAAATAGGTGTTTTGTATAAAATATTGTAAGAATTATAAAAGTACATAAAAACTAGATCTGTCATGGTTTGTCTACATTTTTTTTAAAATTAATATATTTTTGTTAAAACAAAATTTATAAAAAATTCTTTGCACAGCTTTACAAAAAAATGATAAATATCAGTAGTTTAAATCAGGAAAACGTAGAATAATTAACATTTGTACATTGTTAAAAAATTTTTTCGATGCATGAAATACAAGGAATGAAGTTCTTAGAATCAGGATATAAAATATCTACAAAATTACAACATCAATTTGATTTCACTATCCCTTCATTTCTATCTTTCTAATTCTAACAATTTATTGTGTGTCAAACCAGTGGTTTCTACATATCTTAGATCTTTTAACATCTCAGTCAAAGGCCTTATTCGTTTCCAAAAAAAATTCTATAGAACAGGGTACTACATACGACTTAACACGAATATTTATTATTTGTATATTAGCACGCTAGGCGACGATAGCCGCATTGTAGTTATTTTTACGCGTACACAACACTATCTAAAGGTGAATCAACATTATGCACTTTGTTAAATTATAATTCTAAACTGTGAAAATAGGTCTATTAATTTATTAAAAAAACGCGAGAATTTTGAAAGGGGTAACAGCAGAATTTTTACATTATGTTTTATTGCTCTTATATAGGGGGCAATTTATCGCTTACTATAACATATTGCTAAAAAATATACAATTTATTAATTAGATATATACTGGGTACGTATAAAATTTGCATTTCGATAATCGTACTAAGATATATTCCTTCAAAACAGTGTTAAAGATATATCCATATATTTACCATACGAATGGGTCGAATAAAAATATTTGATGTAATGAAATGATCTGGTTAAATATAGTGGTTTAACATTATTGGTAAAGTTTATGAAAAGCTTTCTGTGCCAAATCCTGAATATAATGTAGGGGTTGTGGCAGAAAAATTACAAAAACCGCCAAAATCACGGTTTTCTGATACCCGAATTCCTCAATTATATGAGGACTGGTAATGGATAAAAAATATTTAAGACAGACGTAACATAGAGAAAAGATTCAACTATATTTAATGCTCTTGGAATTACATTCTGTCTCCTGAAAAATTATATTTGATACCTATACAAGAATGGAAGCCATGAATAATGTTACTTTCGTATTCTAAAGTTTCTGGAAAGACAAACATTCATGAAGATCAGTAGCAATAACCTGAAGAATTAATTTGGCACTATTATTTTTTAACATATTTTTAATCATTATTTGAATCTGTCATCCATGCTATATCAATCCATAAAAAACACACTACAAGATGTCGGTTCATAATATGGCACAACTAGACTTATGCAATGAATGCAAGGTCTAGGTGTGCTGTATGATTTTTAAAGGGTCGTAAGTTCAAACACAGAATCCTTAAAATTTGTTAGATATAATTAATATGTAATTATTTCGTCATTCATTAAGTTATTTTTAAGGTTTCATATATCACAAACAAAATTTAAAAAAATATATTGGAATTTACGATGGCTCTTATAACTGTTACTGCATACATCCAAATATAAATAGGCATTTTACTTAAAAGTAATAATTTTATATTTGAAGCATTAATCATATTTAAATCTACCTTACATATAATATATAGTCACTATTAATGGATACTAGTGGCGACTCTTTGCCTTTCCAACGGTTTCAGTTGTAATATCGAATTCTTGCATTATAGCTTATGACATGGTAAGATTCCAATTTAAAGCAAGGTTTGCATATTTGGAGCTGAAAGGAAAATGTTTGGTGATTATATTTTAATAACGTAAAGTTTCAACATATTTTAAGGCTAATCATCAAAGAGAAAGTGTTCCTTCAGGTTAGTGCATGTAAAATAAATTTAATATTAAAAAGCATTCTTAAAATGAACAATAGTTAAAATTATCCACCAATATGCCGTTAAATATTAACCATTCATCAATTGAATTCCAGAATATCACTGAAAAATCATTTCTTATAAACCTATGTTATGGATAGAATATATATCGATATGCTTGCCTACTGATCTAATATTTTTTTATCTTAAATAAATTTCTTGGTCCCTAATATCAAGTTAAAAGATATTGTAGCGCTGAGAATTCAGCAGTTCCAGACTGCAACCTGCGCACGTATATAGACCGGGTTCGGCGATTTCATCGATCGCCGAACGCCTAATTAAGATTAAAACGTGGTATGATGTAATCCGCTAAGATACGATTGCCACCAGTTATAAGATCAATATCGGGACACCATAAATCTGTCACGATAATATTAAACTATTTGAACTTCATAGCCACGGTTTTAAGTTATTTTAAACAGAGAATAATAAGTAGTTGCTTTTTATTTTATAGTAAATATTTTGTTGGCATTTATCACTAAATCAACCAAATATTAAATAAGGCGTATTTCTTTTAATAAAATATATCATTGGGTGCAAATTGAATCTATCGTGAAAATGATGATCTTAGTAAATTGGCCGTTTAGGTTATATCCAACATAATATAAATTTTTAAAAAATTTCATTTCAGGTTTTAATTTATTTTAAAGTTTTGAGCCTAAAACTGCTTTTATAATGGAAAATGACCAAGTATTGGGTCAATTTAAGTTAATGATTTGTAAAAAATCCTTAATCACAAGTTTCATATCCCAAAATTATAGTCAGTAAACACAAAAAATATATGCAACCAAACACGTTAGATCCCTCCCAATTTTGTAAAACGAAGTAGTCTTTAATTATTATAGCGAAAGACGAGAAAAATATTTTAAACAAGGACTCCGCATATTATTTATATGTATAATAGGTGAAATTTTTTAATATATAATAACTTCATTAATTATTTTTGTGTGTCCACCAGTTTCACCATTTATGCCATTCATTCGTTATCTCCTGCAAGCATTTATAAATATTCTTTAACTTTACATATGGAAACTAATATTTTCTCTGAAGTTCCTGGTCGCAGAGAAAAAGGAGGCTGCTCTAGTTCTTTGAAAAATCTTCTTAAAGTGTTACAGAAAATTATTTACAGCCTATATCAGTTATATTATTAACATGAAGGTTGTTCCAAAAACGATTAAATACAAATAAGGAAACAATCACTGTAATGGAGTTAAGTTAAAGGTTTATATCTGATGACTTGTTTTATATTTGTAAGAAATAAGTTCTAACAGTTTACTCCGTGATATTTATTTTATTGTGCATCACCAGATATTTTTGATAAGCTAATTCGAAAAATGTGGTGGGGCATAGAAGCAAACCACATGTTTACCAAATCTTGCACTGAAATAATTTCAATTTTTATAATGGGGAGCAGGCTCCTTATTTTCCTCTGTTTTAGTGTACCATGAATCACCTATTACTAATTTTATGGAAGCGTCAGAGATATCTGAATCGCCTTCAAAATATTTTACTTATCCTCTTACATGAAGATTATTGCTATAGTCAAAAGAACAATTAAGTAGTATTTTTGATTGATAGAAAACATTATTTCGAATTTGGAGTTATTAGAAGCTTACATTCGTTCAAGTTTAATGAATTGATTCAATAATTATGTTTAATATAGGAATTTGTGGCATAAATATTTAAGTATTTAGGTGGAAATATTGAGATTGAATTGCTGTATCTGAGTCATGATTTTAATTTTAAGCATAAAATAAACAGAACTGAAAAGTATAATATGCGATCGCACAAGTTTAGATAGATTAATTATTCTTAATCTTATTTAGTGATATATTTAATATTTGCAAAATTTAGTCCGTGATGAAGAAAATATATTTTATAAAAAATTTTTAATCTCTTAATTACGGTAAATTAGTTTAAAAAAAACAGAATACAAAAAATAATGTAATTCTTAATTTTAAGTTATCAGAACAAATTTATTAGCTAGAATAAAAGTTTAGGGATACAAATATGTTTTGTTGGTGGCAAAGAACGAAATTTCATACTGAATCTTATAATTAAGATTTTTTTTATTTAAAACTTATGAGTGAATAAGAATTTATTTAATTTTTTAAAAATATAATTCTTTATCTTAGATAACTTTAAATTTGATAATATCATAGAATAATGTTATGATATCATTTGTAATTATCGATTTTCCTGATCTCGTTTGGCATTAAAATAAAAAAAATTCATCCTTAATGCTTTAACTAAAAATAAAAGTTGTTCTTCTAAATATATTTATTTACATTCGTTAAAGAAAGTGATCAGATAGAATAATTTTTTTTAAATTAAGGAACTTCATTGCTAGTTTAATACTTAAGCATTTCCACTTTGATGACTGTAAAGATTTTTGTTAAAATAATTTCACAACCAAATAGTTAAACACAATTTATTTTTTCCAATCATGACTGTCGTATCCAACGGCAAATACCTCCCTAATTTTATCTATAAATATAGCCGCAGTGGGTTTTCCAGTAATATGTATTGTTCTGGCTTTCTTTTTTACTCGTTCGTATCTTTTGTGTTCACCCTTCCTCTGGAAAATCGGGGCACAAGTAAATTTTGATTAACTGCCGTGTATTAAATAAGATGGGTGCTTAATTGTTAATCAGCAGTTTGAATATCTGAACATTTTCTTTGAAAAATACAATATCTGGAGCTGTTTAAAATGTAGCTGTGAAAAAGGAAAGGCTGTGGATTGCATGCTAGAAAGCTTTTGTAACATTCCAAAATGCCAATACCGCTTTATAAATGGAAGTTCATGTTGCATCTACGAGTGTGACGTCCCATCAGAATGTGATGATTCAGACACTCCATACGGTATATGCATTTATTATGTCCATTTATTTGTCAAAAATCGTTAAAGAATTTAAGCTTTTTATGTAAATTTGCACTTTTACTTTCTATTTTTTGTATAAATATATAGATTAAGTTTTTGTCAATCTCCGATATTTTAGGCGGTAGATAGTATCAACGTGTCCTAAAATATATCAGAGTTATTCCGTGTTTTATTCATGGCTTCAAGTCATAACTTTAATTAATTTTTTGCTATTTTTAATCGATTTTTAAGCTTCTCTTTCGTGAAAACAGAAAGCAATATGCCGTATTTAACATTAAGTTCGATAATGTACATGTGATTAGAAAATCACGTTGATTATATTAACTTGCTTTATCTAGAAAACCGTTAAAAAAACAGTGAAATCCCACCGCTTTTTGTTGTAGGATTAATCAATAACATAATGATACACATGTTCAGCCCTCCTTTAGTATCTTAAATAATTTTTATTGTGAATATATTTATGCCTGCACGTATAAATTTTAATGAAGAAATAGTTAATTGATATAAAAACCAGATAAAAAATATATCATAGCTTATTAATAAATATTTGTTTAACGAATTTTATTCTTGTTTGTGCAAAACATGATTTGATACAAACTTCTATTACGTATACATAATGAAAAATTTAAGCCTCATTGTAATTTTTAAAACTTGTCTTAATAATTTTCTCAAAGATTTCAAGAATCATGTATTTTATAATTTTTTTTTGTTTTATCATATTTGAATATATCGATAAAAAAATTGTTTTTGCCTGAAAGTGTTATTTTTGCATGGTTTAATTATAGAAGTGGCTATAGAAGTCGGAATTCTCTTCAAAACATTTGTTAAATAACTTAGGGTTTTCTGGCCTTTTAAATATTTTTTCAGTAAAAATCCCGTACATGCGGATGGATTATTTACTGAAATTTGCCGAACTTTTATTCAAGAACTCTTAATCTTATTAAAACATACTAGTTAGTATTAGAAATTAAATATAAGAAATAAATTTTGATTTACGGTTACATTTTGAATTTTTCAGATAATATTTAGGATCGTAATAAATAATCAAGTAATTTCTATTTTAAATAATAACTGCATCAACACAAATATATTATCCAATATCTTTAATATTTATAAATCAGGGTTATTACTTTGATAAAACTACTGAAAAAATATAAACATCATTTTATTTTTAATTTATTTTTGAACGTGTTAAATCGATAATTGTAAATTTAAGCTATTGTTAATCAAAAGATATATTTATATATTGATGGCTTTTTAAGGTGAGAAAAGTAAAGAACTGTGAGAACAGCATTTTACGTTTTGGAAATCGCGAGATAAATAATAATAATAATAATAGAAAGCTTATTGTTAAATTTTCTAGTCAACCATTATGGGTAGTGCATCGGTTATATTGACTGTTTTTACTCCATAAAAGTAAACTGTTGATTGCGTAACATAATGAACAAATATCTTTAATTATGAATGTTTGAGTTTAAATTTGTTTAACATACCAAACTTCAAAAAATGATTGCGAAAGTTTGAATTCCTTAAAGGCTTCATTTTGCTTTTAAAGCAAGGAAACATAATCATCTGAATCTAAATCATCCTTTAAATCATCAGTTCTGATTACTTTTTTAATAATTCATAATATGAAAATTTGTATCCCAAATATCTTTTATAAAAAAATTGCTAGTAATATCGTATATATTTTTTAAAACTAGATATTCCTGTACATTTGTCTCAGAAAATTTATAACAACAGATATTCACAAAATTATCTAAGTTAGTTAAGGAAGTTGGTGGTACATACAAAAAATTTAAAAATTTGCTGAACTTTGTATAGTCTTTACCATGTATAGACCTTAAAAATTAAACAATTTTGTTGTTGTAATTATATATTTTTGAATAGCATATTCTTTTCATCTTATAGCTTTGAACATTTAAATACAATCACAGAATTATTAAGGAGTTTATGATTTTTAAATCATTTAAGTTATCCATTATTTTAATTGTCTTTGTATTAGGCTTATTCATCTTTATTCTAACATTTTTTTGCCAATAATGAAGAGGTAATTCGAATTAAAAGTTGAATATTATTCCTATCATGGTTTTGTCCGGTAAGACACTCTCAGACCGAAAAAATTTTGGCAATAATTTCTAAGAAAGCTATTAATGTTTACCATGTAATGAGTATGATATGAAATATGACAATATTATTTTTTATGTAGTATCCCAATTTTTTTTGGTTTGGGAATGATAAAACAAAATTTTTTTGAACTTGCATCTCTTTTATAGAAATATAATTACAATAAGCTTGAAAAATTTTACAGAATGAATCCCAATTCTCTGTGATTTTGAAAAATTCATTTTTTTCAATTCCTTGGATGGAATCTAATAGTGATCACTTTATTTATTATGGTCTATAACAGTTCCTTATACCTTATCTGGAATAATAAATTTATCAATGATAATCCATGTTAGACTCTTAACAAAGAAAATATGTTAAATTATAGTTTTTGTAGTGTCGTAGTCTGGATCAAAGGACTTGTTCCTCAGCCTCAGCACGTACAAGGATTCACAGTAGGATCCTCGATTGGTCCCAAACACCCAATGCTGAGACGATTCAAGGTTACTTTCAAAAGCTCTCATAATAAATATAATATAATTAAATGGTAAACTAACTTTACAGAGTTAGTACTAAAAATCCTCACCGCCTGTCTCGTGGTGCCTTTTAAATAAAGCAATCGCTAGAATTCTGTTTCCGTTGTCAACCGAATATATATAGTCGGCTTTTAACGTCCGCACGATAGTAGGAATTAACTTTTTTATTTTATGTAATTTGCCCATAGTAGGATAATAGTTTAAAATATATTATGTTCGAATCGGGGGTTATTTAAAAATTAGCGAAAAAACGCCTGGAATAGTTTCCCCATAAATACTGAAAAGTGGTTTTTATAAAGTATTTGTTATGTCTTGTCATGATGGAGAATTATAATGATTCTAAGAGTAGCAATTGAATAACTCGAAAATATGCCGGAATTGATAGTGTTGGAAGTTTGTTTTCCCAATCTTTCGTTGCGAATGGATTTTTCATCAAACCATGAATTTGGTTATATATAAATAATGTATTCTTTTACTTTAAAAAGAAAAAAGAATGATATAAAAGATTAACTGTGTATATAAAATTTGAATTGGCAGCTATTGTGCAGAACAACGACACAATGAAATCAATTCACGAACGAATGTCATAATTTTCATATGGAAATATTTTTTATTTTGTTTTTAACGAAAATTTCATTAAATTTGCTGGATTATTTTACATAATGATAAAAAATATAATTGGATACAAATAATTTTAATTTTAGTGAGAGTGTGCGCAAAATTTTAATCAAACCTGATAACAAAGAAGCTAGAAATTATTTTCACGAATCATGGACAAATTAAACGTTTCAATTATTACGATGAGCATTAAATCTTGAAACCAGTACGAAGTTTTGCCTTTTGTCATGAATAAAAAATTAATAACACAATATAACATGACAGTTTATGTGCATAAGTTTGGATAATTTTCAAATTTTGAATCTTTAGATTCTGATTCTTGAAATCAGATATATTATCTCAAATTGCAAAAATAAAATTGAATATAATCTTTTCATGATCGTCAGAATTTTCGCTTGATGCCATTTTTGAATAAAAATATCAAAACTTTTAATCTGAACGTAAATTTTTGATCCTATTAGATTAAAAAATGTTGGTGTTTTTTTTGCAGTAGGGTTTTTTTCTAGTAATTAATTTTCAAACCTAATTAGAAATAATAAACAATTTTTTTTTATTTTAATTAAATATATGCTGTTTTGATAAATGCAGAAACAAATTTTAATCGAAAAATTAATGAAATTATGATGAAACACGTTAAAGTAGTAGAAAAACTTATTTAAATGCATTCCTTAAAACTATAATTGGAATGCAATATATTTTTTCATGATAATTTTTAATTAAGTTATTAAATGCCTTCCAGTTTAAAAGTTCGGTTTCGGTATTACTAATAAAAATGTAACTATTTTTTCAAAATATTTTTATATTATATTAAACAAAAGATTTAGTTGAATGTCAATTTGTTTTCCTAAGATACACTCTGAAAATTTTGATGAATGATTTTTTAGTGGATTTCGGTTTTTAACATCGGAAAGATTACCATCTTCATATATCATGCAACCATTCCACACTTTTTTGCCAATAAGTTTTTTTTTCAATTTAAAATTAAGAATTTTCGTTTATTTGTTTCTGAATTAATATTTAATTAACCCAAGACAAAAAAAGCCTTTATTTTATCCCTTCGAATAAATGTGTATCAAACTTTGCCAATTAATACTGAACGACCTATGCTAGATTAATGGTAACAACATTGGCAAAATGATTTTGTTCAAATATAAAGTAAAATATTAATTATTTTTTGTTTCACTATCACTAAAATTTGGACAATAAAATTTATTTTATTAGCCTAACAAATAAAAAAATGATTTATATTAGGTTATCATTTCAAGTCATTCTCAAATTTAATTTGATTTGATCTAATAAAAAAAATAGATTTTTCATATAATTTAAGGTATAATGAATTGTTGAATTCGCTGATTTTACAAGATAATATTTGGAACTTAAAGCAATAGCTCAATCAAAAGAAAAAATATTATTCTTCAATTAAAATAATTCCTTGAAATCTACTTATAGTTATTTTTTAATCAAAACCTTAAAATTGCTAATTTTGTAAACATATTTTAAACCATTTATAGATTATCATGTATAAGAATATGTTCTTTATAAATAAAGCCCATCATAACGAATTAATAATCTATATTTCGTTGTTTTTTTTACTTTTTTTAACCTATCAAATTTTATTTTACTTTAAAACTTTAGTGTATTTTAAAAGATTAAATAATCCTATGAACTGGGTAAATGAAAAAATATATAAAAATATCATTGATTTTATATCGTAGGAATTTTTATCTTGAAACATATTAAGTTTGATCTATAATTTTTCTTAAGTTTTTTTATTATATTAATTTATCAAATTAGTCATATTACTGAAGCTTTTACCTGATGTAAATGATATAATTGTTCAATTAAATCCCAAAGACCATGCCTAAACATGATTATCGTATGTGGATACAACCTTTATGATTATGTAATACTTGGATATGAATAACTTTTACTGACTTTTAAGTTCTAGTTTTAAAATTATAATGCATCATCAATACTATGGATAATTCTACCTTTTTTCTATGATATTATAAATTCATCTTAAGTATATATTATCTATCAAATTATGAGTATACAGAGATATTTATTTTAAATTAGAAGGGTTAATGAATTATTGATGAGTAATCTATATTCATTGGTTTTATTTATCTCATTTCTGGTAAAACATATTTTTATTAATTTCAACGATTTTTTGTTTTTAATAACTCTATTTTTTTATATTTATTGTTATTATAAAGTGTAATTACTTATATGTTCAGCATGTACTGATTACTAACCTTTGTAGAAAAACTCTCTCTGACTCAAAGAAGGGCTTTAATAGCATTGCTGATTTTAATTGGGATAACATGTCTGGGATTTTGTTCCAAATTTTGTCTTAACGAAATCTGTGGACTATGTAAACCTACTATTCATGCTTAAACTACATAGCCCTATTTTGCTGCAAGAGAACGAAGCCTGCAACCAACGAATGTCTTAATGAGGAAAATTCCGCTGATCGTCCTGATTTAATTGAGCTTCCCAGTTATCAAGAAAGATATGAGTCAAATGGTCCTCCACCATGTCACTCGTTTAGTCAAAATTAACTATCTTTTTGATTTAAAGTTATTAATCGAGTTTTATTATATTTACATGTGCATTTTAAAACTGTTATTTCTACTTGAGGTAATTTTTGAAGAGTACTTAAAGGTTGAAAAGAACAGTTATCTTTTTGTTCATTAATTTTATCGGTAGAAAAAAATTGAAATTTTATGTTAAACGAAATCTTTTTAAATATTATTTTTTCTCGTGTTGGTGGTAAGAAGATATTCATATGGCATCAACTATTGATATATATTTTTCAAAAAACTAAGGCATTTGTGAAGGTGTTTAAATGTATTTCTTTAATTCATTCAAAGTTTGTTTCAGAAAAAATATCTTTGTGAAATGATCAAATAAATATATCATTTTACCAATTTTTATCTGATTATTACTATTTAAAATGAAGAAAAACAAAACTTTTTACAAGAAAATTTTTTTGGATTAAATTGTAAATTGAAAACAACCAAAAGTTATATTTAGGTAAAAATATTTGGGAAATATTTGGAATTTTTAAATTAATTATATGTTAATAATTATTTTAATAGTATATTCCTTAATTTATTGATTTTTTTATTTATGCACATCTTGTTATTTCTTTGAAAATATTTTTCAGTTTTTAATGCTTATCAGTTAAATCTAAAAATGTTCGTGGCATATTAAAAATTAACTATTAACAAGTCAAATCTGGTCCTTCAATGTTTTTTCTAAGCTATCTGAATTTATATAAGTTATCTATCCCATACCCTTGGAAAGATAGAAATCTGTATGTCTGCGGATATTAGAAATCCTTGTTGATATGTGAAAATGGAAAAGGGCTAGACGATAACCGAAGGTAGAATAGTGCTGGAGGGTATGTACTGACATAAGGGAACAATATGGAATAAACTCTACAAAAATCAGAAACCCAGATAATTATTTGGCTTGAAGGCACATAAAAAAGAATAAAAATTGCAAATTTTGATTAATCTTCGTGTAAATTTGAGAAAGAATGCGTGATAATTTATAGGCCAAGGCCATCGGCTCACTTAGGTCGTGATAAGCTCTTAGAAGAATATGTTTTCATCCTATTCTGAACTATGCACTACCGAAATAAATCTAAAATTGGAAAAAAGAAATCATAGAAAAATATAAATATTTTTACTCAAGTAATGCTTTAATTAAACATATCATTTCAGGAAGTATTTACGGTGATAAAACTCTTCAGCTGTGGACATTGTTTACTTTCAATCATCATTTTTTAATACATGTCGGAGCAAATAATTTGAATTAGGCTAAAAATGACTGCCTTTTTATATATTTTGCTATGGAAAAATCGGTTCTGTGTCCTTTGTTTGGCTGCGATAATATACTGTCCTACAATTTAATTTAATTTAATTTTTGTATTTTTAATTTAATCAATTCAAGTGAAAACTCTTTAAATTATATTCCAACATTCCAAAAATTGTTTTTTAATGCAATAATATTTTACCTCTGTATTCAGTTTTTGAAAAACAATGATTTTATAATAAAATATTACAACTATTAATATAGATTAAAGTAGTCAGAGAGCAATAGAAGAACGTGTTAACCTAAAACTCATGCTAAAGTCTGTTAATAGTAGGCCAAGTCGCCACATAGATATATTTAAGTTTAAATAAAAGTTTTCTGATGTAAAGGGATAGTGTTGGATTTTGTTAAAAGGAATAGAATTGGTTAAATATAACACTACGGTAAATTAATACTGATAATTTTTCCTAGCTCCAATTGCTTAGATAAAAAAACTTCTAAAATTAAATACTTAGGTTCCTTTTATCGTAACAGCTCTTTGTTTTCGTAATCTGAAAGAGAATTTCAATAAAATAAACGATAATTTTGGAGGTAACTACACAATTTAGTAGGTAAATATCGGAGATTAAATATTATGATATATATTTTGCAAATAATAATACTAATTGAGAAAGAAATGGAAAGATAATCAATTTTAACAGAATTATTTGTTTTAAACAAAATTGCAAGAAATAATAACATTCCAACGAAACTCTAGAGTTTTGTGTTTCTAATAATTATAAATTATTCATTTCTGTCAATATTTATTTAAAAATTCCATAAAACACAAAGCGGAAAGAGAGTCATTAAAATTAGAATATAGAGAATCAATTCTTAAATATTATTTCTTTAACGAAATTTCTGAATCAGTAAAAGATTGTTATCTTAATTATTAAATAAATAAATTTGAAACTATGCAATAATTTATCCAATATTTTTTGTTGTTGTTGTTGAATACATATAAAAA
>LDMZ01056604.1:0-11210 GCA_001455285.1 Sphaeromyxa zaharoni
TTGGAATGAGCGTATACTGCTATGATTTGGATGGTAGGACTTCCATTATGTATTTTTTATGTCTTATAGGGAACGAAATTTATGATCAACGTGGAGAGTTGGTGTGTACGAAGCCTTTTCCTTCCATGCCTGTATACATGGTAGACGACCCAAATTTCATTAGATACAAGTCATCTTACTTTTCGAAATACAAAAGTTAGTTGTTACTTCTTCTTTAAAATTAACACAAGATACATGGAACCATGGAGATTTCTGCATTATAGATTCGAAAACCTATTGCATCACTATGTTGGGAAGAAGGTATGCGATTTATTAGCTTGTTATATGCTTTTGATAATAAATATTGTAAATTTGATCTTCATTCCAATAATAATTAAACATATATTTATAACGATAATTTTTTTTATTTTTTAACGTTTTTATAATGTAATTACAAAAAATATTACGTATATAATATTACTGAGCGCCCTTGTGAGAATTAAGAACGGTATTGACATAGATGATACAGTTAAATTATCCTAATTATTTCAATTGTGTTTGTAGACATTCAAATTTAGATTGCTAAAAATATTTACGTTGTACTTAATTCATATGTTATTTATTCTTTTAGAAATAATTATTATAGCGTTATCATAAACAATATAGCTGTCCTAAATGACTTAAAAATGGTATATATATATTATGTCAGGATCCATTTTTTTCTAATATTCTCTCTCTAAATATAAAATTTTTGGATTTACGTCAAGCGTTTGAAATTTTCTACAATATATTGGACCTGGATTTATTAAAAATTGAATATGACGTTCTGAGAGCCTTTTAAAAAATTTTTGACAAGTTAATGCGAAAGGTAATAATCCTCACACCTAATTTCATTCAATAAATTTCAAATTTTTTCGGTTGATTATTCGAATTTCATTTTTGATAATTATTTAATGGCATGATTAAAGCTTCTATCCTTAAAAAAATATAATAAAACTCCTTTTGGTCGCAGGCCTTGACAGGAATACGGTATAGACCTTACTTTGATCTTCAGTATTCTCTTTGCTTTTAATATTTTTTATTTTAAAGTTAAAAATCTCCCATGGAACTAACAAATCTCATAAAAATATATTGTACCGCCAGAAGTCAGCAGTTCCAGATTGCAATCTGCGCACGTAGACAGACCGGGGTAGGGGATTACATGGATCACCGAACACCTAATGCACGATAGACTCCAAGTCGCCAAAATAAGACAAAATATTTAATTAATACAATAATACTACAACTTGCTACGATGTGATCCGCTAAAACACGATTTCTACCGGTTATAAGATCAATATCTGGACTCCCTAACTCTTTCACGATAATTTAACCAAAAGAAATTTAAATATTAATATTTGACTTAAAAAATTTTTTGTAACTACAAAAATTCCTTTAAATTATTATATGTTATGATTAATCGACACTGAACTAACCCATAGTCACTTTTTTTTAAATTTGTTCTTATTTAAATCCTTTATATTCCGTCAATATGTTAAACTCTGACTCCATACTCAACTGAAATAACTACGTTCAAGTTAGCATGTACATCTTAGAGCCTCTAAGCTTTTGTTTGAATGTTTTGTTAATTTAGTAGATTCCAGCATCAATTATTTTTCATTTTGGTCTTTGTTTAAATTTTGGTACATAAAGTACCAATTTTGAAATTATTTTGAAATAAACCAATTTATGTAAAATAAATTAATGCATCCATGAAATTTCAATCGGTATATTTAAAACAAGGAAATAAATATAATTAACGTGTTATGATTACTTTTGAAGAATTATTTTTCATAGTGTGGAAGTAATCCATTTTATTTTAATTTTTTTATCTTTATTCCTAGAAATTATATTATTTGAAATTAATTAAAGAGCCAGTTTATTTTTACTTGAAAACAAGAATATAAATGGTTTAAATTGGTTAAAAATAAGGGAAATTTTTTTCTTATGTTTAATAATCATACACAGGATTTAATAAAGTATAATTGTATTAATTATCAAATAGTTTGTTGAAATATTAAGTAGGTAATCAACTCATGTTGCTACGTAATTCACGGGATCAATATTTTTCCCCTTGTGAATGTTTTAATGAATGACCTCCAAGTTTTTACAACGAATTGACTAATTTGAATATAAATATTTCTAGTACATCATCTTTTAGAAAATCATAGATTTTAAACATTTTACGTTACTCAAATTAATTTTAGTGATTCAACCCTGAATCCCAAAGGTTTTCGATTTGGCAGTTCTGAAATATATAATATTGGTTTTTATTAATGCGATATTTAAAGCATTTCTAGTTGAAGCAATGGATGAGATAAGTGATTCACTTTGTGTTTCTCAAGACCTGGATGGCCACCAAGAGAGAGTTGTGTTATTTGTCAAGTGTTGTCCCGGAATAACGTAAGTGTTATTGGCATTCATTATATATGAAATTAAGGTTAACAGATAACTTAAAAAATAAAATAAATTCTGAAATCGTAAGACGTGCCTCTAAGAGACATTTACCATCAATTATATTGCCAGTGGATGATATTCCTTATACTATAACCGGGAAAAAGGTTGAAGTTTCCGTTAGGAGGATTATATCTGGCATGGAATGTCCAAATAATCAAACATCTTTAAAAAACCCTGAATCCTTGGAGTATTTCAAGAATTTAAGACTAGAAAATATTAGCAATAAATAATTTTGAACATTGTAGTTCAAGAATTTGGTTTCAAAATTACGTTTTGCTAGATCAACGAATTCTTCCAAAAATAGGGTTCTTACCATGATTTAACTCATATTTAGTGCTGTGTTACACTTATTATCATTTCACATATTTTATATTTTATAATAATAACTAAAAATACAGAGCATTATAACAATATCTTACTGACTAATGTTAGCTCCTACAACAAATTGGATCCTGAATTTGGTGGTTATCTGTTTGTAGAGTAAAGGAATTTTGTATTACCTGAGAAACACGAAGGAGTGGGAGTTGGCTGCAATATTAACTGGATTAATGACAAATATTTATTACATGTAAAAATAAACATAATTAGGTGTCAATTCTCCAAAAATTATAAAATAGCTGCTCTAGAATATAATTCAACAATTGATGTTATGACGAAATTAACTAAAACTAATTTTATGTAATTGATAATTCAAAAAGCCCTTTAAAAGATATTTTCCGAAAATCTTGTTATTCTAAAAAATATCCTCATTAAATTACACGTGATAAACTCGAGGAAGGAGCAGTAGATATAAAATAAGTATAAAGTATTAATTTTTATTTATATGCAGTGAAATTCCTGTTGTTTGAAAATCGTACCTTCCAAAATTTTTGTGATTCATTTAAATTTTGACTTATATAGCTAAAATAAAAGAAGCAATCGATTTACAGAAACTTAAATAGTTTATAGCAAAAAAAGGTACCAAAAGTGTGGATAACCTCGATTTCGCTGCCGATGTAAAAAAGGTCTGTTTTGTTCCGTCATATTTTATCTTAAAGCTTTCATCAATGTTTAAAAAATATATGGGTCAAACTTTAATATATTCATCCATCAAGTAATAACAGCATTCAGATGTTTTTGTGTGCGATATTTAGAAGGAATTGAGGATATTTGTAATGATTATTTCCCATTGAATATTTTGAAGGTGTAAAATATTTTTTGTATGCTTATAGTATCAAATTTTTACATTTTTTAAAATTAGTTGCCGTACTTCCGTGGTAGTTTGCCAGTCAATATACGCAAAAAAACACGGAGTTCTACTTAGGTAGCCCTTCGGGATTAGACTTTCCTTGGTCTGGAGAAAAAATGAACCGTTCATTTTGTTAAAAGATGATCGTTCAAGTTCGTAAACAATCATAGAATATATATTGTATTACGCATGTTTATCGTACGGTTACACGTTTTTCTTCTTTACTAACATGTGGTAATTTCATATTTCTAATGTTTCCCAATAATAATCTAACACATTTAATAAGATATTAAAAATCAAAATTACGTTTAAACCAAATTTAATATCTATATTTTTCTACTGCTGCCTGCCACGTGGTTTCTTTATGTTTTTGAATTTTGTCTGGAATGCTTGATGTGACAAAAAAATCTTTCCTTATTCATTTGGAATTTTGTGTAATATATTTAAGCTAAAGAATTTTTACTTGATTCGTGACAATAAATGAAAGACATATGCGCTCTATGGTTTTGGGATGAGTTCTTACCTAATAGATAGCCAACGCCATATGTATTCGAATCTATTTTTTCTTTTAATTCCTACTGCAGAAAATCAATTAAATAAAAAATTAATCCCTTGTTAAATAAAGAAACTCGACTATAATAAGATTTATTTTGTTTACTTAATAATATTTTTTCTGAAATGCCCTAAAACCATCAAAATGTTTGATAAGGATTTTTAATCACACGCAAATATATTTTAATTAAAAACGTGATGTTCTGATAATTCAATGAACAAATAGTATTCATGTGTAATCTACATCAACTCATACGTACCAATATACTGATGACTGTCGTATGTTGGGAAACCTTTTTAACATCCTTATGCAAATATTATAGATAAATAAAATTTTTCAATGTAATTATCAAGTAATTTATTTTCATTCATTTTTATGAATTAGTTTGATTGTTAATCTTCTCAAAGATGGAATGTTTTTAAATCAATTTTTTGTCTAAAATAATGGTTTTTACGTTTTGTAACGCCACAAAGAATATGTTTTTAGAATAAAAATTTTTGCTTTACAGTATAACCTTCAACATCGGGTTTAGTTTATATGATGTTTCTCATCATGCCGGTACTTAAAAGGGATATCCTTATTTGATCATAGAACATAGACGCTTTATATATGAAAATGTAGTAGTGCTTAACAAAATTTTACGATATTAATCAATTTTTTCTTAAAAATCAAAAAAAAATTTCCTGTTTTTCCCTGTTGTTATTGATATAATTTAAAAACAAACTGCATCTAAAAATTGCTACAGCTTATTCCAAGTATTTGTGACATTAATGATTACATCACTGTACCATGAAAACTGCAAAGTGTGATCTTCTATAATATAGTAATGATCTGAATAATCATAAATTTTCTTACAATGAGTAGATTATTACATTGTATTGTGGAATATTGAATACAATTATTTTTTTTGAAAATGGCCTACCAAATATTTTAATTTATTTATATTATGGTTTCTTATCGATGCAGACCCAGCCTGCAACTGCCTGAGATAAAAGGACTTTGAATTGCGTTTCTCAAATGGACCAAATATCCAATGGTCCGCTATCTCCAGCATACAAGATAAAAAAATTTTTAAACAATAATCAAATATACTAAATCTGTGACACCTTGCCGTGCAATTTGACACGCTGAAGAATTGAATAATGTGTAAGTATTTGGTTATGGTCCGATATGATCGATATTTCTTTGAAGATAATATATTAAAATATAGGATTAAAAAATTTATTCTCAACCATAAATTTTTTTCCTATGTTGGGAAACAGTTTTCTAAATTTTTCTTTGATATAAAAGAAGTAAAAAGATTTATTGAGAAAAGAGATGATAAATTTCATAATATTGAAATATAATTCCTCTCATTCTTTTTCGTATGAAAGTGGGGCAGTGTAAATTTAATAATAGTATGGGAGCTATAAATCAATAAAATATATAATTAATAATATCTAAAGCAATGTATTGTTTTTAATCTTTCGAAAATTATTAATCTAGCCTGGATAATTTCATTATCACTAGGAACTATCTGTAAATAGTTATTGTAACAAAACAAACAGATAAATACAGGTAAACATCGATGTAAGACGCATTGATAAAGCGCGACAGGGTCTTGAACCCCAAAAAATCTATTTATTTAAATATTTGAGACAAATTTGACTAAAAATTGATAAATCAACTCGGTATAAGGCGCAGTCAGATACAACGCGGTAGAATTTTTTGGACCCAACTAGCGCCTTATATCGATGTTTGACTTTAATTAAAAGAAAAATCTAGTTGTTGTTAATGTCAAGCCAACTTACAAATTTAACTCTGAAAAATAATACGGTATGATGGCATTACTAACTTTCAGATCATTTAGAATATTATTTTTGTTTTTTTTTCTTTTAATTGAATTTTCGATCACAAATTGTGAAAATTACTATGCTTATCACTCTTTAATTTTATTTATTTCAAATTCCTTAACCTTAAATCTATATAAAGTTATATTAATTTTTATATGAATCCGTTGCTATTTAAACTAGTTTCATGCATGCTAAAGAAGTTTGTTAATGTAGTTTCTAAGACACTTTTCATATTTAAAACGAATGTAGTTGACGTCCATAACTTACAATCACACAATTTTCCAAGCACTGCCACCCAGCAATTACCATGACGGGATCAAAGTTTTAATAACATCTTAATATTAAAGAGGGACCAATATTTGTTTATTTTCGGTTTTGGAACAAGTGGTTCAAAAAACGTATGATCAATGGGTCCATTGGTTTTTTTTCTACCCTTATTTGATACATAATTATCATGAGTTAAACAACTTCTGAGAGTCAAGTTAAAATTAACAAACAAATTTGAGAAAACCTTGGTATATGTATACGCGATTTACATGCATAAAAATTCGGATATAATATGGATTCATTAGCAAAATCCATAAAAAACATTGATTACACTCAAGATATATAGTCAATCCGATCTGAAAAAGGTTACATGAACTATTATTAAAATATTGCATTGGTTCGCTTTTCTTAAATAATAATTGATTTTCACAAGGTTGCAATTATAACACAATAAACAAGCCAAGATTAAATGAAAGTTTTATTTCATGCGAAATACAAAGGTAGTTTGATTATAATACTCTTAAAATAATAATCATAACATAATTTTTTATATTTTGATATTACCAACTGTATACAATACTCAAAAAAGTTAAATATTGCTCATTTTTTATTTTGGTAGCCTTCAAAATTGATTCCAAGTTTCTTGACGAAAAAATCAAAAATTGAAAGGTAGAAATTAGAGTTTGTCAAAAACTTACAAAAAAAAGAAACATCTTACATATTCATAATAAGTCAAGTTTAGTCTTTAGTAATTTCATTGAGCTAAAAATAGTTAATATATGATAATTATTATAGCAAAAGAACAAAATGATATAGTTATAATAAATTATTTAAACTGTAGGTTTCTGATGCTAAAGGCATGTCCAAAGAAATTTCACATCAATTCAAATTACACTGAAGGTAGATTAAACAGTAGATAAAATTTTTTGGGTTGCTATTTCAAATTTAATCATAGAAAAAATACATTTATTCTGGAAAACCCTTTCCCCAGCTAATTTATAATTACAAACGCAGTAACTAATTTGGTTAAATAATACCCTAACAAAATCTTTTTCGGGTAAAGTAGGTATTTCTCAACTAGTATTTATTTTTAGCTAATAAATGATATACCCTTACTATTTCATTCCCTATTTGTTTATTTTTTATAAAAGGGTGTTCACCGATTATAAATGACAAATATATAGCCTAATTTATGATTTTGCTGGAGCTATCTCTGTCCGTGTCAGGTTTGAAACCTGTAAAAAATACTATAATTTTTGTTGAGTATTTTTTAAAACAAATAAAAGTAAAATAATAATACTGTTTACATTTATAGAATAATTATTTTCATAAGAAATTTATACCTATAATTGATTTAATGTTCTCTACCATTTTTGTAAATAATAATAATTTCTTACTTCGAAGGATTTCTTGTGGCTGATACTTTTTGGACAAAAAAAGCCAATCCAAATTTCTTATCGCACTAACATGTAACTATTTCAAGGTGGTAATTTATATATTTCATTGATAAAGTACAATATAGACTAAACTAAAGTAAATTTTTTAATAGTATATTGGTTGGAAATGAAGGAGACCCATGAGCCTACCCGATTTCAAAACTTTCATTTATTATAATAGAAAAATTCAAATAAATATTAAAATTTTTAATCAGTCCTGCAATTAATATTCGTCATCATTTAAAGAGTAGCATTTAGATTAAAGATTTCAGTTGTTACGACTACAATTACTGTAACTAGATCAAGTTTTAAAATTTCTGGATATAAGATAAATATATAATTTTTCCATGGATTGTATATAAAATATAAACGATTTTAAATCAGAAATTTTGTTAATAATTTAACAAATTAATATGTTTTATACAAACATTATCTAAATCTTTCCTTAATATCTTAGGTCTTTACACAAATTTAAAGATGTGTTTTTACGAACTCCTTTTTTTGGAAAAATCAAAATATCCAAAATTTGATAAACATGATGCTGTCTTTGATATCATAACTTTTTATTGGTAATTCTGGGATCTAAATCTTTTTGACATGCAACTGTTTTTTGGAAGTTTTGAAAAAAGATTTTCATCTTTATTCATGAAGTGTAAAAATAAGATGTAATTTTATTAATCCAATTAAAAATATATTATTATATATGTCTTTGGTGATTTTTAAAAATAATCACTTTAGTATAAACTTTTAAACTCTTTTGATTGCCGCTATTAATATCATAATACGAACGTATTTATCTGCACTAATATTTACTTGGTCACTTATGAGAAACTAAAAAATCAAGAGTTGTTCAAGATTATATTGATTCATGCTTGTCCAAAAAGATATCAATTATCAGGGAAGAACATAAATTTTTTATACTGTCGTAATCCCTCGGTTACGACCAAAAGGCTTTTAAGCACGCTTTGAGGGTGCGGCGAGAACTGCCTAGAACACTGTGTCTAGTATAGTTTATTCTATTTGTTTCTATATTTAATGGTTCTTGTGTATCACTACGCGCCATCAGCTGGGCGTAATTCACTACTAAACCATTATGGTAAGTTTTCCCAAACCCCTTGGGAAATTACCAAAATACTAATAATGATTTTGATATCATTATTATTTTATCATGTTTAATTTTTATTCTTTATAATTATATCCATTCCTAAATACTTTGTTAAGTTGCCTAAAAAGTTCAACTTATATAAGTTCTTTTCTACTTAGCTCATATTTATTAACAAGATAAACAAAAATATTAAAGGACATTACGGATAGCACTAATCCTGAATAAACTTACTACATAGATTTGGATAATATTGCTGACACATTTTATGAAATAGTTAACGCAAAAATACTTTGAAATGATTTGAATCTACTTAGATATACAAATAGTTCTTAACTTGTGATCAATTACACTGTGTCCAGCATTTTAACTAGTAGTATATTTTGATAAACATTATCTTATATTAATTGTCATAAATTGTCGAAATTCTTTAGTCTTTTATACGGTACGAGCATTAGATAAGAATATACATTAGTGACGAAGTTTATTTATTTATTTGGCTCTGACGACAGCAGGATCTAGGGAACCTCATACTCAAACCTTATGATTAAAAACTGAAAAATCAAGAGGGTCTATTAGAAAACATGATCAAACTTTTTTCATTTTTAAGGCAGGAATATAACGAATAGGACAAAGTGTTATGAATTTTTCTTAATTTATCATGACATACGAGTCATGGTCAACAAATCACGATCTTCAAGATCAATAATTCAGTGCATACTACGTTATATGCATTCTACATAAGTTAATATGTGTAAAACAAGTTTGAACTTATCAAAAAATGCGATGGAAAAACAGTATCTTGAAAGATATACCAGCATTATAATCTTGGTGTTCATTGAATATTAGGAAAAAGAAGCTCATATATTTTCTGTTTGGAAAGGCTTTACTCAAACACGTAAGAAGCCGAATCAAGGTTAAATAGAGTAGATTACTGAAGTAATCGTAAAGGCAAAAGTGTTACATTGGATGTAATAATACAGAGTAAAATAGTGGATACGCCAATAAATCATCCGAGATGCTATAAAAATAAATGCACCAGACAAATTTGAATTGAATTTCCCCTTATTAATGATTATAACCAACGTTTAGAGCTAATTAGTGGAATTTTAAAATATTATTACACATAGATATAATTATTCTCTTGTATTAATGAGAAAATACGATTGTATTCGATTTTTATGTTCAAGACAGAACTAAAACTTCCAAAAATTATTCTCTAAATAAAGTTGAAAGAAATTACGTTAAATTCAATCAAAAATAGTTTCGTCAACCATGTCTATATACAATTTAATTTGTGTAAGTTTATATTCACAAAATGTAAGTGTTACCAGGCTAAAATAAGCTTATTAACTTAGAATAAGCAAATTACACTCGTTTCAAATAAAATATATACAGCCAATTGATTAATTCCAACGAAATGCAAACCAATCGTGGGAATCTTGTGCCTAATAAAAAATTAATAGGATTTAAATATGGTATGATAATCCATTGAAAAATAATAAATACGGATATTCCTGAAAGACCTGGCGAAATAAAACTACAATCTACAAACTTCGAAGTTTACGATGCTAAACATTTTAATATTCTTGGTAATATTAATAGGTTTCTGTAATATCGAAAAATGGCTTACTACGCTCAATGTGAAACTTTTGGTTGATAAATATAAAATGTTATTGGAGGTTCTATGCCCTGATAGCGTTTTGGAATTAAATATTAAATGAGTTCCTATTCAAAATCATGAAGACGATAGAATTGAGTCTTGCTTAAGCTTAATAAAAATAATTACTTATCAAATGCTGTTCAACCCACTTTTTCATGTAATTAACGACATTTTAGGTAATGACTAGGGAAGGTACAAAAAATAAAAAATAAAATGTGATATATGCATCAATAAAAACGTCAAAACGGTAGAAAAAGTTTTTTTAAATTGTATAATCAATCCTCACATCTACGTGTGACTGTATTTTCGATTTTTAATTTTTTTATTCGAAACGTAAACCTACATAACCCGGTGAAAAAATGATTGACCTAAAAACTATAAAACAAACGTGAAACTCCGGTATGTTTTTTCATCCCAAACATGTACACGCGGACAACCATTCGTGTACTAGCAGCGGTTACCTTCAAGAAAAGAGGAGAAATCAATTATTGTAAAGCTATTATTTTTGAAACGGATTGTGTAAATAGAGACACCAAAAAAGAAATATCTTTTCGACACCGGGAACCCTCGTTATTGGAGAGGACAGTGGAGAATATCCGAATTTCTCTTCCGTGGATCTTCGCAAAGAAATTAAACCCAGTGACAGGGAAATGC
>LDMZ01056644.1:0-14487 GCA_001455285.1 Sphaeromyxa zaharoni
AAGGATCGTGATTTTTCGTAGGCTAGCTTTTTGTATATATTACGATTGTGTTGGTTCTTGACAAATATTTTAATTTATATTAATAAATGACTTTAAATTACTACTTTAAGTGGATTCAATCGTGCCACGCGTAAGCAATACTTATCTCCACTTATCATAATTTTGTTAACATTTGTAACATGTTATCAACTTAAAATTTTTAAATTCGTCTAAAATAGTGTTTATACTGCTGTTTTACAAACACATTTATAGAAATATCATGAAGAATAGGTCCAATGCCATCCAATGTTCGTCCAAGACAGCATTTTTGATGAAAAAACATACAGTAATATTTTACTTAATAATATACTGGATAGTGTCTTATTAGAACAAAGAACCAAACTAGACGAGAATTTCGTGGAGTAAGCTAGAAAATGTTCACAAAACAAAAACACTCTCTTATGGAGGTTTTTTTGTTAATTCAGTCCCAATGAGAAAAAAATGTGATCTATATAGTATTTAGAATAAACTAACCATATTTGTGAGTGTAATCTGTTTGTATATATATTGTAGTAATCTATCGACAATATAAACGAGCATTTTGTTATGCCGGGGGCGGAAAACGGACTACTTATTTTAACGTGCTATGTTCCTTTGCAATTCTTGTTCTGATACATTTAAATCGCGCATTTCTAGTAAAAAACCCCAGCAAAGAAATATTTGTTCTACAAAATTATCATTTAAATTTCCACGCACCGTGAAAAGCTGCTATAATATACATACGTGAATGCTAAAATATTTCAAGTCGTTTCAACCACAATATATCAATTGTGAATTTTATTTATGAGTCTCTTTAATAAGTAGGCATTAAGTCCACTACAGGTATTATCTTGATTTTTAAAGGTATTCAAGTGTTTAATCTTGGATTTCCTTCAACAATACTTTTCTTAAATGTATATTCGCACTTGACAGTTACAGTGATTATCTATATCATGACATACGCACCCTAAATTTTAATTTTCAATCTGAAATTGAGTTAACAACCCATTATATACGTGTTCATGAACAAATTTTATCTTAATAAGCATTTATAAATTGATAGTATTAAACTATTATCTATTCATGAATTTTGACATAATTTGATTAATTTTAACTAAAAAAGCATAAATTTAGCTTTTGTCGGTTTATGGTGTAGGCAAATAAGAGTATTAACAAGAATATATCACAGTGTGACCATAGTCAATAAATACCCCTCATTTTAGCAAAACTTAAATATAATTCAAAAAGTTTAATAATACCCATTTATATTATATAAGATGAAAGCAGGTTTGAAAGCTTTGAAAAGGTTAATACATAAATGTAATATTTGATATTAAGATTCAAAATATAATATTAAACATAAAGCATCCGATGTGATTGGGATTGCAAAGCACAGAAGAAAGATATCAGTAAAATTAATCGAACGCACCATTTTGTGGACTTAAGGAAAACTTCTAACAACCAACTGTGATTATCTTTATTTATTTTAATCAGAGTTATGTTTACATAAACAAAAATTTAAAGAAATTAGAATCCGAAGGAAAAAAATCTAATGATATATCTATTAATATCCATTTTAAGTTGTATTTCAAAAAGTTAAACCGATTTGACATCCACGATCCGAATTTTTGAAATTCTAGCACATTGTGTTGCGGGGTTCAGCTGGTTTGTTTCAGTTTCCAGGCATCAGTTCCAGAATTTTACACATTCATGAAACTAGCTGATAGAAAGCAAAATTCTATTGTTGCTTCTATGTTTGCAATATTTTAATTTATAATTGTGCATATTAACACGTTAGCAAATAATTCTATATTTTTACTTAAACCCCATCGCTAAATCTCTTCTGCCAATTTTATAATTTAAATTTGGCATATTTTAGTATACTAGCTCTCATCACTATTTGTTCTGATATTTAGATCCTAGGTATAATATAGGTATATAAGATATCTCACATCCGATAGTATGTATTAATGCATTTTAATAACATTTATTTGAGCCCGTTCTAAAATCCTCTAAAATTACTGGGGTCATAATAATACCTCCAATATACAAAATGTAACGGTAACGGAACTTTTGATTAGGGCAACATAGAGTAAATTAATTCTTGCACATGTTTTTGATTCAATATTGAATGGCTATAATCAAAAACATACTTCATAAACATTCATCAGCTATCAGTGCTACAACAGTGAAATATTAACAAGTTCCATATAAAACACTGATAGAAGATTATTTACCTAAATGCTACATATAGATATAGGTTCGACAAATCAATAATACTAATCTGAACCTGCATTCAGAACGTCACTACTAGATCTCGAATCCATTTCAGCGTTCAGAGACCCTGCTATATCAACGTCTACACTTTCCTTTTCGACACAATCAACGAAGGTACGGAACAAGTTCTCGCACCCGGCTCCTTTAGGCGAACTTTTACTGTAATGGAAACAAGAGAACGCATCCCGAAAGGAACTACCACATATCCCGTTGGCCATTCCTCCTAAACACGGGCAGTCAAAATTAATGGACCCATCAGGTTTTATAATTCCATACTTTGACAAGTAAATTTTACTCGGGCGAGCTAATTCCTGGGATGAGATGAAGAATACTTTATCTTTTTCCTCTTATATGTTACCAAAAAGTGATGAGAAAGAAGAATACCTGGAGTGGTGATCAACTGGTATCCGTCCTGTGACATTGAGCGTAACACGGTCGATCTCGGAACTATGCGTGCAAGCACATTTTATCATTTCTGACCGCCATGTTTGTTCAGATTTTAGTTAGCTTCTTGTTTTCTTTTCTTTTCAGCATATGGTATTCTTATTCTTGTTTGCGCGTCTCGCTCTTCATCGATGGACCCCTTTTGTAATTTTTACCGGTCTCTGTCCGGATTTCCCTTTCGAGGAATGATTAATCCTTAATTCTTACAATTGAATGACAAACCTAATTTTTGGTTAACTAAAAAAAAATTGTTTCATACCAATTTTTATCTTCCGTTATGTCTTTTCAGCATTTAAATTATATTCATTATGAATTATATGTAATTAAAAATTATTCATTTCTTTCCGATTGATTAAAAATTATGCAGGAATCAAATAAGAATGAATAGATTAATCATATTTTGAACGCTGCAAAAACTCAACTGAAGACGGCGATGATTTATGAAGCCATAACCTTTGACAAAAAGCAATTAAATATATTCGGCGATTAAATGATTCAGTTTATTTAACAATAAAATGCATGAGCTTTGCAGAATTTGTCTCTAACCCTTTTTTCCTACTTGAAAGAAATACCGTGTTTCATTTCTGCGATTTTTCCTTACTATGAGTTTTTTACTCCATAGTTCTAATGATAATTTTTTGGATGAAAGAACAATATTAATTGACACATTTTTTAATATTGTTCAAAATATTTTTATCTTGTTGTTTCATTAGTGTAGTAGGAAAAGTAATATTAAATAAATTTTGATGATATATTATCATTATCTAATGTTTTATTTTGACAGCATAGTAGAGTTCATGATCTTTGAAACATTTATTATCCTGATACAGTAAAGTCTGTCTCAACTGCCAAACTTTCCTAACCGCCATTTTTTGTCCGTTCCCCGAATATGGCGGTTAGGACAGACTTTACTGTATTAGGATATTCAGGTTTTTAAGGCACTAATTAAGTAGGAGAATTAAAAATTTACAGAAACTTACGTTATAGGCTCGAAAAATAAAACACGATAATAAAAGGACATACGATTTTAAATCTTAAACAGGAACTTTCCGGTAATTTCGAAATTGATACGAAAGAGTCGTCCAAACGAGTACAGAACACTTATCAGAAAGTAATTTCATATACAGTAGAATTCCTTACAATCGAACTATCATGATAACAAGACCCAACGACATCTAGACACATACAGCTGGTGTTAAAAAAATATATTGCTATTATACTTTGCCATTCTTAAATTGTATGGTCATTATTGTGTTTGCGAAAAAATGAACAAGTGGTAAATTCCGTACTATGTCCCGTGTCCTGCCAAAGGGCTTCATATGACGGAGTACAGACTCGTAAACAGCGAAAATAAATACTGTTTATTTCTTTTACATAGAACTCAGGATATTGTTATATGGCTATTTTTATGATTGTAGAGGTCACCTTCGAAATGGTAACAATACATATCCGTTATTGCTAGTAAAAATAACCTTAGTATAAAACCATTTAGATTTACGGTACAGTTTTTGGGAACTTATATTCATCGCATAGCATGAAATTGCTTAACTCCTTTAAGAAATTATTCAAATATTTTTAAACAAAATTGAATGGTAAAAATTTAGAAGTACAATTAACATTATCAAAAAATATTAGAGATGCTTAATGAATTTATGCTTTTATTTAAAAGGTCATATTATCATTTTAAAGTTAAAAAGGTATCAAACAAAATTGAAAATTGAGGTACCCTCTGGGTTATTGGAAACCGAGGGAGTCACAAGTGAACATAGATCTTTACCCTGAATTCACTTGCTTTGTTGATTTTGTGTTCTCTCCGGTTTTGCGGAACGCAACTCAGGTTGGGATGTGAGATTCATTATAATAAATAAAACAAAAACTAGCTACACGCGTAGCATTAAAACGAGCCTATCTGCAACAAGGCGGTTTAATTATTAAAATAATTAGTCGTGTGCATGTACACCACAATCATGTTTTAAACAGGATCCGGATTATTGATTCCGCCATCCCTCTCATGCCCGCACAGATAAATTTTATTACTTTCATACCTAACGATCATTATAACCAAACAAAAATTTTTAAAGAACACAATTATATTTCATATTATTTAAAACTCTATAATGCTTCAAATTATTCTACTATTAAAACAATCTTTAACCCATATAATACATTTCCTGTCAATTTATTAGTCCATTTAACTGTTACTTATTTTATTAAATTGAGCATATTATGGATATACCTGTTTTTGTTGAGCCAAATTTAAACATGAAATGTTGGTAGCTAATTTATATTAGTTAATACTCATGAATACTTTAAACTATATAAATTCGGCAACAAACATATAAGAACCAAGATTTTGATTAAGTATTAATACTGACGATGGTTAGGGTTTGAAGTAACCCAAGGTAATTAATACATAATCAATGGCTATTTGGAAAATATAGAAAATAGTGTTCTTATAGATGGTGTTTTGGGGTGATCACCGTAGTTTTTGATAAAATGTTCAAAGTGAATGAAAGAATTTATGGGCTGTCCAAATATTTTTATGAATGAGGATGTATTTGAAAACGAAAGATCCAGATTTTTTTGCTACCGAAAATTTGAGGTGTTCCGAAACAAAATGCCTATGCAATTAAATCATATTTCTCTCAGCAACTCATCACTTAAATTTATTCCGCATGACACGCTAAAATTAACATGAAAGTATGGGAAGGCCTCCAAGGTAGTTGAAATATGAAATTTACTATGTAAAATTTTATCTTATCGATAGATCACTCTCGAATTCAGGATAAAATTTGTGAATTGGTTTGAATATTATAGTTATAAAATACTTTATTTCGAATCAGATTATTATGGGGTATTAAATTTTTTCCATTAAAATTATTATTTATTATTTAAAATTTTTTAGAAGAGTTATAATATCTAAAAAAAGGAAAAATGATCTTGGATGTATTTTAACTGAATACATACATATTGTCATAGTCACGTGGTTACACTTCGTAATTGCCACAAACATTAGCATGCTATAATCTGTTAGGGAATTAATTTATTATTCGTAACTCTAATCCAAAGCATCTTTTTATTGGATTTTGTGATGCACACGCGCCACCGACACACAAAAAAGAGTAATCGGTAACCCGAGGAGGAACGATAAAAATATTATTAATCCCTAGATAGTATTTGGTAGTTTGAACATCTTTTTCAAAATAATAATTATGTTTCATAATCGTAACAAGCCGGAAAATGCCAAAGGGTGGCAAAGCCAAGATGGTCGCCAGATCTTCTCTATCTTTAACCTGTTCAACTAGTCGATTAGATACCCGCTTGGGTACTATCGGTTAGCTTCAACTGGAGCATCCTCAAATGGAGTAGAAGAGATCCTAAAATATGATGCACGATATATTAAATTTGTTTTTCATGTGTTATAATAATAATGCTAATGAGATATACATATGGAAATTTGTATTAATTTCTAACATGAATATTGATTTTGATTTATTAATTCATACTAAAAAAAACTCATTTTTACTCAGAACAATAAATATACCGACAGTTTTTTTTAAATAATAACCTTATTTTTAAAAAATTCGTACGATTTATTTGCGCCAAATGATCTGAATAAATAAAATGCCAAAAACGACCAATAATTGACAAAATATACCAGCATATGAGCATTAAGGTTGGTCTTTCAAATTTAGAAAAGTTTCTCATCGGACAAAAGTCATAAATTTTTATTGTGTCAATATTGATTCATATGAGGCTTTCACTTCGTAATCATTTTAATAAACTATTTAAAATCATCTATTACAAATTACCAGTAAATTAATAACATTTTACTATCTGAAAAAATTACATAAACAAGGTTTCATATTGCATATTTTGTTGAAACAAGAGAAAAAAAGTCATAAAAATTCATACTAAATTCAAAGGGAAGTTTTGACTCGAAAACGTTACCGTTGATCTGTAGTAACATATTTTTAAAAAACATCTTGGCCAAAACAATTGTACGTAACTCTTTAAATAAGACTTTATTATCAACACCGCGCAAAGCAACATTAAACCATATTTTAAATAAGTTATTTCTAATCTACCATCAATTATTCACAAAGTTTATATTTATGAAGCGTGGTAAACATTATTCTGAATACGCAACCTATTAAATATTTTCAGCCTATTTCCTACTTTTAAGAAAATAAAGTTTTTTTTTCTTAGCTATGGAGGAAAAAACCGTTACCTGCTCCTTATGTCTATGGAGGCGGTTCAGTAACGTGGGAATTACCTCCAGCCCGCTTTCGCGTCAGGTTAGGCGTCAGTCAGAGCCTCCCAGGGCGTTTGACAGGCAGTGTGGCAGTTTCACCCACTAAAACAACCCCCATTACCTACCCTTGTACTTGGGTTACACCACCTGTTTCGGCCTTCGTTCTAAAGAAAATAAAGTTAAAATCAAATCATTCAATGTTTGATTATACAACAATTGGACTATCCGAAGAGCTTACTAGTTGAATCTTTATGCACCTATATGTATTAAAATGTTTGAATACCCGGAGATTCACGCTAACCTGCAAGAAAATAAAATAATCAAACATTCCCAGATTTACAGGATACAGTGACATTTCAAAATTATCCAATGTGTTTTCCTCAATCTAATATTAAATAAATCTTCACTAACTTTAGTGATTATTGCCAATAAGATATAATAAATTATTTTAAATATATTTATCAGTTATATTTTGATGATGAAAATTAACCCAGCCAAGATAACTCCAGCATATTGGAGGTTTAAATAAAGAGATCTGTAAAAACTAAAATTTTATTCACAAAGGCTTTAATTTTAAAATACTTCTATAGTTTTACTATCAAATAAATATAAAAAATGCTGGAAACTAATTAAAACTCCATTTCTAAACAGAATACTTATAGAAAGAGTAAAGCCATGCTTCTTTAAAATCAATATAGGTTGTTAAGCCTATTTAATTACAAATAAAAAATTATTCACAAAAATGCTACTTTCAATAAGAATTGACGGATTCCCAAGCATTAATTCAGAATTTACTACATATATCATTGTATACATTATGTCCAGCATTGCCAAACGTTGAAGAGATTATTTCGCTCAAGCAAATGTTAATATTTTCAAACTATTTTACATTTTTATCAAACGTCAGTAAGCATGGTGTTGGGGTATAAAGAATTAGCTTGAAATTTATTTACTACCGGTAAACAATTATCGATATATCATTTGGCCATAGTAACGCAATCCTTGACACCACTGCTCTAAAAATATCAGCTGTACCTGCAATCCAAGAATTGTAATCTCCGGAAAGGTTATGTTATTGAAAAATCAGTAATAAACTTTTTTGAAACCGATTTATAGATACACCTTCAACCCCAAAGGACAATCAAATTTAAACTAATCATTTTTCGAAGTTTCATAAAAACTACGTAATATGTTAGTCAATAATTTGTATTTTAGGATTCAAAGATACCTCTTAAGGCAAAGGTATCCTGTCTACTAACCCTTAAGGGGTTGGGTACTTGTATTCCATCTGGATCTGCCAGGGCTGTATGAGGAAACAATGACCTCGGATAGCTGCAAATGTAATGGAAGAGAGATTTTGAACCATCTTTTTTAAGAAGCTCTGGAGTGAACGAAAAGAATCCATTCTCAACCGAACAGTTTACTAAGGAATCAAAATCAGCAGAGCACCTTCCCTCGTCCCGACTGTCCGTATGTGAATCCATACACTTCATATACTCCCGAAACTTTGAGTAACAAGGGCCATTGCCGTCCTCCAAGAACTCTGACGCAAGACCCTTGAGATATCTTGGAAGGTCAAACACTCCATCAGGCCTAATTGCTCTATGTTTTACTAACCTCAATTTGCTGGGCTGGGACATCTGAGTCTCATTAACGTACCAGATTTTATCCTTCTCAGCTAAAAGATTAGTATTGAATTGACAATATAAAACTCGATTTGAATTCAAAAAGTGTTTCCTTTTTCATTCCTAAATGATTCAACTGATAAACTATTTTTAGATAATTATCCCTCTTCGTGATATTTCGGAAAGTTCTTGAGTTTCTGTTATCTCTTAATAAATAATCTATATTTTGTAAGGTAGATTTCATTTATTTTTTTTGTTTTTGTTTAAACTCTTTAACGATTACTTCTCATTGGCAAAATTTTAAAAATAAGGATATATTTCCCAAAATCTTTAAGCCAGTATTTTTATTACGTCAATTTTTGGTTTTGTTTAATTTAACAAATAATTCATACCTATTTTTCTCAGTAGAGAAAAGTGTTAAAAAAATACTACCATCTTAATAAGAATGTTTAAGATTGAACTTATCTTCATACAGATATACCGGTTGATTAATTTTAAAAACTGTTCAACATTTATAACTAATTTATTCATTAACGCTTTTCCCATTCACGTGCACAAAGCATATCATATAATTGATATTTTCTATTAGAACAAAATGAGACAGCATATATTTTGTGGGAAATGGTAATTACCTTTGTGTGCATATCAAAATTTTTTTTGATTTTTTATGCCTTCCGAATCTACTTGAAAATCAACGTTGATCAAAGATTGCACTTTTCATAGTTTCTGCCGTTTAATCAAACACGAGCTTCTTAACCGAAGTGTTCCATACAGAATTCCTTACATCTTAATAGGTGTCCATTAACAGAGCTTATACCCTATACATACGAGAGAACTAAAATTGCCTTATTCAATTAACTAATTGATTGTACTTTTTTGTTTTTGTATTCTGTAATCTTGTTTTATGTAATCATAATGAAAATTTTGTAAATGCTAATCAAAAACCGCCCCAAGTGCCACGAATCTAATACAAATAAATTACATAGCTATCGCATGCCTGGATATTAAAATTTTATGCTTTGAAAGCTTATTTTAATTAATTTAGTGGAAATTTTGCAATTAAAAATGTTGGTAACCATTTGGTAAAGATTCTTTATGCCTCCTTTAAAATCATTTTGTCTTATGAATTTTATAAAAACTAAAACATAATGTCGTAAGCGCATCGGGCGGCTCCGTCATATACATATAGTGATACAGTAACACGTCCTAGTAAGTAATTAATTAGTAAAAGTTTTAATTACTCATTCAAGTGAATTTTAATTCATCAACACATGAGTTTCTCTCAGGGGTTGAATAGCTCTCTTGTGTTAATAGGCACCCAAAAACATGGTCAGCATCGGGAAGGTTGCTATAATATAATGAAAATTCTTAATAGATCTTTCGATTTCTTATATATTTTTAAGAAAATTATAGATCATATAGAATAGGGAATCCAGGTTTTTTATTGTAGAAAATGGGCTTACATCTGAAAATACGGAACCACGGATTTTTTTAAAAATTATGAATTAAATAGATGGAGTAATATAGCACTTCTACTTATATAGTTAAACTATTATGAAAAGTAAGCAAATTTTCCTGCAAACATTTTATCAATATGAGGGGAAAATTAATGAAAAATTACTTGTATATATTTGGAAGTTTTCCCATATACCACTAAAATTTAATCTCATGTTAAGCATGAAATCTTGTGCATGTTCCAAAAATCCCTACTGTATGCTTTTTTAAAGTAACAAAAAATGGAAGACAAAATATTACTTTACTTAATTTTGTATTAACCATAATTTAGTTATTTAATGTTATTCAGCATTTCTTTTTTCAATAAGCTTGATGGAATCAATCTTATATTTGAATAACATTTTTCATATAATAAAAGATGTAATAAATGGAAATCAAATCCATGGCACGAAAGATAGACCTTCCTATTCCTTACAAATTTTTCTATAATAAATTATGTATAATTTGCATTTCCTGATTGAAACTTCAATATAGTAATACTACAGTTAATTTTTAGATTGTGCTAATATTTTTCCCTTTTTCTATAGAATTTCATAATATTAAGATCATCTAATATATTTATATGCCTTTTTATTTTAATAATCCCATTACCTCATTAACATGCTTTTATATCTCCTTATGCTCCTTTTTCTAAAGCTCCAACTACTTTCAGATTATAATATTTTTTAATAGAGCTAAATTTTTATTATGTTATCGATCTTACTTTGCACACATGTTTTTTATATAATAATAATTTTATCTAGGGACAACTAAAATTTGGGTTTTACTGTTTAATATTTTTCAAGATTTCAAAATAAGACTAAAAAATTAAAGTAGTAAACTGTAAATATCTCACGATTATAAGCATCCATTACGTTTCTCATTAAAGTAAATAATAATTTTAGGTAAAAATTTATTTATTTATTATTTTAAATGCTGCATATTATGTGTTCTACATTTAATATGAGAATGTCATGTATGTAAATTATAAAAGATCCTTTATTTTCTGTAAATACAAAATAGATATAGTATATATGAGTGAAAAATATTTTTAGCCAAGTAAGAAAAATGATACCCAATTTTGTTTATTCATTTTTTTAAAATCAATTAATAAAATTTAGTATTAGCTGGCTTCATCCAACACCTATTTGCAATTCAATTCTTTAATTAGTGTAATAGCCACTTTGTAGTAGGGGATAGTCAGATATGAAAGAATTTTTGTATAATTGGAACATATTCAATTTTATACTAGAATTACAACCCAAGCGTTGGTAAACAAAAGTTACAGATCGAACAAATTCATCAAAGAAGTTTCATTTTATAGTCCCTATTCATTTTACAGGTTGTATATTATGAACTCTTCGTATTTAAATTGATATTATTTTATGAAATACGATAGCGTCTAAAAGAGACACCGTTAGTAATTAGATTGACAAATACTTTAAAAATAATTAAGAAATATGATCTAGCAGAGCATAAAAATTTGATATAAAAGATAAGTTATGCTAAAAACAAGGCAATTGAATTTTAATTCTATTTATAAACTCCGTCTTATATGTTTAAAGTTAAAATAAATAAATTATGCACGTCTCCACAGAAATATTTTATTTTTTGTATATCAAAAGCCTAAAACTTTCTGGAGTGTTCAAACTCAACACGTAATGATGTGTCAGAATGTTAATTAATTCAGCCAAATACACTATATACCAAAACTTGAGGTAATATTAAAGCTGATATGTGAATGCATGAACATTGATTTTACGTGATAATAGAAAGCTCAGTTATATAGTGGAGAACTAATTTCGGTTCAATATACTTGCTTAAAAACCTTAGTTATTGTTTTATCGTGAGCAAGTGTAAATGGCATCACGTGGATACGTAGCGAAGAATGGGTATACGAATAACTGATTATAAATACGTATATTGCCATCTGAACACCTAAAATATTTTAGACCACAACTATGATCAGTCATGATTCAATATGTACCAAATACACACATTCAAATAGTATGCTTTATGTATGTAGTAAATTTTATCCTTTAATTTATTCTATATTTTTGTAATATTCATTATAAAAATTAAGCATTGTTACATAAATATTGACTCAAATACTCTTTTATAAGTAGTCAATATAGATCTAGGCCTTCAATTTATTTTTTTTGAATGGTTTCACCCATATCATTTATACAAGTGCCTATTCATAATTTTTTTTATTTTATTTACATAAAAAAATAATATCAATTTTTTGGCAACAAAATCCATTAATAATTAGAATAAACCATATTATTAGCAAGTGTGTTTCAGTTACATTATTTATTAGTAGGAAGAGTAAAACGAACCGTTTTTGGTTAAATAATTTAATTATTAAATTCAAGGTATTAAGCTACCAAATTCTGATCAAACTATAGAAAATTTGTTTAATAAATAATTTTATTTTTGAACTTTGAAAAATTTATAAAATTTTGTTTATATCAGCAATTCTGACTGCCCTGAATACCTAAAAAATATTATACCGGAGAAAGTCTGGAAAGAACTCTTCTCAACTTTTATTAAATAATTTCAAAGTTAATTTATTACAACCTTGTAAAACAGAAATGGGCTGGTTTGCCGAAAATTCTTAAAATTTGTTCTGTTTCAATGCATCAAAATGTTGAAAAAATATGTAAAAATACTAAGTTAAGTAGCATTCGAAGGTATGGTGATAGTTGAAGTTAAAACAAATTTTCTGTTGTACTATTAACAGTTAGCACCAGATTATTTTATCCCCAGAAAGCCCTATATAAATCAGTACTTTGTTGCTGTTCTAGATCAATCCTATTGTAGTGGTTGATTTCAACAGTTCACTTAGTGGAATTTTGAAAAATCATCGCTATATTTCAATTTGTTTCAAATCTTGTAAACAAATAGTTCCATCAAACCTCTTGATAATAATAATATTACTTACAGAAAAAGTTTTACCGTGTTTATTGATATCGGGTATTTTTTTTAAATAATTGTTATTAACAAAAATATTTTATGCATAACAATACTAAGAATTCTATTATTAAATTTGTTTGAATAAAATCCATACCATCATACCATATTTAGCACAATTCATGTTGCTTGTTTCAAAATGGTATTTAACGTTAAGGGAAGTGCTCGCAGCATTTTCCTCTCACTGAATAAGATATATATTTCCACCCCGTTTGATCATTACAAAGATCTTTTTGATAAATGGTAAACTATCTTCTACTTTTGTTTCCTTTCCATTTTTTACTGTTTCATAGTCACGCATATATATATTGCTCATTAAATATTGCACCAATAGGTTATAACTGGATAAATGATTATACGATATAAATTCTAAGATTTTTCTAGTAAATTTTATTCAATTTTCTAAAAATGACTTTTGATAATTAGTAAGTTCTTTTTCATTCTGTGGTAAAGTATTGGCAAAAAAAGATTAATAATAATTTTTAGTGTAGCTGAGCTACCCTGTGAGACACTTACCCGGACATAAGTATGAATTAAAAAAAGAAAACTTAACAAAGGTCAAAATTATATCTAACTACTCTAAAGTATTTATCTTTTGTTAATCCATTGAACCGCCGTCCAGGACCAATGCCATTTTTTCGTCAGTAGTCGTAACTACAATAGCATTGAATTTCACTCTGCTTGAAAATTTCTTTAGAAAATTTTTTCCAGAATGTTCAATATAAAATGTTTCGTTAAAGATTAATATTAATTGAACTTAATTACGCTATGATACAAAATCAGATATATATTTCTAACACTGAATAGGTCAAATATAAATGGGTGCGATGGTGATCCGATTGTAACGAAAAGGGCTCCGGAGCCAGGAAGTCTGTTGACCTCCATGGAGGGGAGGTGTGTAACCTATATTATGTTACGATTATGTAACAGGATGGCTAATTGCTCATGGCCTAGTGGTTAGACCTTCGGATTGCTATCTGGAGGCCGCGAGTTCGAGTCTCAGCTTGGGCCAACTTATTACTGTTACACCATCATAAATAATATCGGAATGATTTATTTATGTTTTGAGTTAATTTTCATGTGTCAATAGCATCAAACATGGGTCAAATATCGCAAAGGGAAAATCTGTCCGCGATGCGCAGAAAACCTTCAAGAGCTGAATTTCTGTACCCTGCGAGATGAACCATTTTGTTTATACGACTCTGGGGTTTCTGAAAGCGATAGGATCGTTATTTTCGCAACTGAATGAAATTTAGTTCACTTGAAAAATTCAAGATTCTTGATTTCCGATGGAACGTTTAAAGTGTGTCCCAATGAATTTTTGCAACTCTATGGTACTCACGGAGAAATTAACTCTAAAACCTTTGCATTAGCATTTATTCTAATGAAATCTAAAAAAGA
>LDMZ01056647.1:0-10612 GCA_001455285.1 Sphaeromyxa zaharoni
TTTTTATGTTCAATTTTTAAAATTGTTGTATTATTGTATTTAATGTGTTTTAAAAATTCAATTATTGTACGAACCTTTATAAATAAGTTTGACTAAGATTTGTACATATACAATATTAAAGTTTCATTATCATTAGTCTAGAATATTTGCCGAAAGCAAAGAAAATTGTCCCGCTTCTAAGATAATCATACTAAATTAAAAATTGAACCTGTTGTATTATTTCTATTTTGACCTTATTTCATTTCCCAATTTTGGAGTTCCGAGAATATTTACTCCTCCAGTAAGTTTTCTCCATAAAAAAGAAAAAGATTTTATTAACAATAAAAGTATATTTTTACATCTCCATATCAAGTCACGATAAAAAAATAGTACTAAAGAATGTGACTATTAACCACTTCTATAAATATCTTTAATTCATAGATTAACCCATACTTATATAAAAATTTGAAACATTTTTTTGTATTTTGATGACTTTGGAATTGCTTATTTTTTATATTGTTTAAATTATTCTAACCTAAGATGAAAAAATTAAAGATATGGGATAATGTATAATGAAATGTTTCGATAATTTTACAAGTAGATTGTTTCTTTAATTTTAGTATTATAAATAAGTCAATTTCAATAAAAAAATCATTAATGAATATTTTTAGGATCCATTGTAAAAATTTTAACACTAAAACTAATTTTAGATGGGAAAAATACCCTATCATCAATAAGAAAGCAATTATTTGTTTATAAGTTTTATGAATCATTTTTTTAAACACTTCTCATTAAAAACATATTTCAGCAACCACCATTTTCGGTTTTTATATAAGAATGGAAATTACTTCAAAACCATGTATCATAAGAAATACCTTAATTCAGTAGAAAAATTGTTTCACGATATTAACTAATTAGCTCTCATATGATAAGAAAATCAAACCAGAAGAATATCGGAGATAAAACAATTTTCTGTAATATGAATATTTTTTAATATTTATCTAACGTGAATATTGAGGCTTTTGATGACTGTATTTGGTATGAATATGGACTTCCCAGAATATATGAAATTCTGACGAGAGTGTTTAAGTAATGCTCTAATAAAATTAAATAAAAATTTGCTGCTATCAACATTCGCCATCGGTAATATAAATAAGCATTTGCTATTCTAACCCCTTCCAAAAAATGGAAAATATAAGTGATTAGTAAATCATGCCATTCTTAATGCTTAATAGTATTATTTGGCTATCTGGTTGCTAAACAAATTATATAAATGAGGATTATATGATTTGGATTTATTTTTTTTAACAAATACAATTATTTACATGAAAGATGTAAGAGGAACCGTACACTTCGGGATCAAATCTAATGTTTTATTAATTTATTAAAACAGTGATAAATAAGATAAACGTCGAAAATCTCATTCTATAATTTAAAATAATAAAATTTTGATATTACGTATTCTAATGATATTTTATTTTTGTATGTAAATAATTTATTTATTTTTAATAAAGTTGTTTTATGTTAATGTTTGTTATTACCTACAAAAAAATTTAAATATGAGTATGAGAAAAATATTATGATATTTTTTTCGAATATTTCTAAATTTTATAGAAGAAGGATTGAAAGAAAATAATATGTTATTAACAACCAAATGTAAAATTAAGAAAAGTAATAACACTAGACCTCCCATCAGGGCTCTGCACAGTATTACATTAGGAGAAAACCAATCAATTGAACTCTTGTGTCCTCCAAACATAAACTCAAATATTTCCTCTGAAATGAATTTTAATGTTACACTCGACAAGTTAATCTGGGTAGAGCATTCGGTGGTAACCAGAGAAGAAAACGAAACTAGAACTAAGCATTCGTTTGAAATCACCATATCAAAACAGCCACACAAATATGTCATTAATCAATATAATATTATGTTTATAAACAATATTTTGATTTATAATCATAGTTTTGCTGAAGAAGGTGTTATGAATAACGTAAAAGGCTGTATTATTAAAGATCATAAAGTAGCAGGTAACATTCTTTTGCCACAAAAATAATTAAAACTTGAAATTATACCAAATTTAATTTAGCATACAACGATAAACGTAAATATAATTTTACAATATACCTTGAAGAAAACGACAAAATAATAAATTTCAAGTATTATTTTTTGTAATTATTTTATATATCTAGGAATAATTATCATTATATTGTAATATCTTCAGCGATCTTAGGAATAGTCACTTGTTTTGTCATAACGTAATTTTTTAAATATCTATATAAACATTCTAGTCTGTTTCTTATTAAAAAGTATAAGTATTTAAAATGATTTTTTAAAAGTCTAGAAAGAAAAATTACTTTGACAAACATCAAATCATCGTGATAACGGATCCTTATGAAAGAAGAATATGTGGATATACCGACCCATGAGTAGAATAATCTTATTTGACATGTCTTTATCTCTTTCATAATGAAGTTAGAATTTAAGAATATTTTATTTTAACTATTTCACGTCATTCACATTATTAATCTCAAGGTGAAAAACCAATGTATTGTAATGGATAGTTCATTATGAAGTAGAATATTTATTTTTACTTTCATAAACGAATCAACAAACCAATAAAAATAACCAAATTGATAATTTCAACACAATTTATATAAATTATATTTGCCATTCTGTTCTATTAATATAACATATATACTTTCCAAACTAGTCTGATATTTTTTTCTAATTTTGGAATTAAATAAAAAAAGAATGTCAAAAATTTAAATTAAGGTGAAAGTTAATAAACTATTGTTTTAAGATTCAAAATTTTATATCAAAAATGTATTTACCAGATAAGCTTATAACAAAATATTGCTACTAGTAAGCATTTTTGTTAGCTTACATCGAAAATAATATTAATCCCAGAATATTTTGTATTACTTAGTCATAAATTAGAACGAAGGCCTGATACGGTAGCGTAGCCCTAGTATAAGGATAGATAATGGGGGTTGTTTTAGTAGGTGAAAACCCTGTAGTGCCTGTCGGGAGTGCTGGGAAGCTCTGGCTGGGGTCTAACCTGACGCGAAAGCGGGCTGGAGGTACGTCCATATTACTGAACTGCCTTCAAAAACATAAGGACCAGGTAAAGGTTTTTTCCTCCATAGCTAAGAAAAAAAACTTAGTCATAAATTTAGATAGCCCTCAATCACAATCTTTCAACTGGCATAGATAATTTTTTCAAACTACTTTTAATCATAAATGCAATCAAAACGTTTTAAAAAGAATAAAAATATTTATGTAAAAATAAGTTTGAAATTGATAAATTTTTATTTATTATGTTTTAAACTATAAAATATTAAAAAAACTCAATTTAAGACAAACTTTTTTTGAATGATTGGTACAATCTTAATAGTTCGTAGTCAATTGTGTTTTTTATTCCAAATCTATCTTACCCCTAATATTAACCATATGAAAATTTTTAGAAAAATAAAGTATTGATTGTGTTTTGCATTTCGATATTTCAGAATCATTAAAAATTTTTCACAAAAATTTCATTTTTTTGAATGTTTAATCAAGAAAAAAATATCACAGTAATCCGAATATTTTATGTTGTACTTTGGAAAACTCTTAAGAGACGAATATTCAAAGGACTACATTACCGAAAATAAAAAAATATTTCGTAAAATTTAATAGATCAAATTACTATTTAAAATACTTTTCATTAATGAAAAAGTTTTTATTTTAGTATTATCGTATTTTTCAAGTTGGAATGGGCGCATCCGTTATGAAGCGTGAATGGGACTACTATATTTACACTTAAGTTTTTTGCATGATTCCACCAGATTTTCCTTTTACTAAACGTTGAATGTGTTTGTCATTTAAAATTATCACAATTCGAATAATCTTTGTTAGAAAGTGCAAACCATTTTAATCAAATAATGTTGCCATATAGCACAGCACATATGATTAGTTTTTGATTTTCCAATTTTTAAATGAAGTTTTAATGTAATCGTAGTTTGCAGCTGTTATTTTTTCAACAAGAAAGTAATTAATGAAGAAAACTTAGCTTTAATATAAGACACAATAAAAAGGTAACAAAAATAATAGTATTTATGTTATAAAAAATTCTCTTTATTAATCCGACCGCTGCATGTTCTTTTTACTATTTTATATCCTCTGGGAGACTGGACGCCACTAATATTTTAGGTATTTACCATGAGTCATATGAAAAACATGAAAAATATATCAGATAATAAATAAAGTTATATTTTATTCATTCTATTTTAATTGAGAACAATTATTACGAGTATTCAGATGCAACCGATAACGATACAATGTATTTTCCACTTGTTGACCTGGATATTTTTCTAAAAAAAAATATATAATAAAAGGGTTGGAAACAGTATAATACTTGAGATTCTAAAAAGGGTAAAATTAAGAAAATTATTTGAACATTATTAGGAAGCAAAAGATGAATCCAAGTATGAGAGTTATAAAAACAATTTGCCAATGGTCTTCAACAGTTCTATATAATTTTTATATTTCATTATTTTGAATACAGTTGGGTTTCTTTTGGTAATTCTGTTTTATTATCTTGATACGTGTAAATTACTATGTGACCCGTCAACAATATAATGCATATAAAGACCTGTATTTTCACAATCATGGTTCAGTCGATAATCGCGAACAATGCAGTTCCCTTCATTATATTCTATTAAGTGTGGCATAAAATGATTTTATACTTATAACCAAGAAACCTGGCTGGCCAAGCATTATTGGATGATTTTCCAACTGACCAAATATAAGCAGAGGGGTTTGTGGTTATGAAATATTGGAATGGTTCATCTGTACAATGTTGTGCGTAATAGTTACATACAGCTATTTTTGTTGTACTTATCAAGGAGTCAGCTGACACCGATGTTTTAAAAGAAGTTCCACTCGTTGTGCCTGAAGTATCTTCTTCTTCAATTCCCATTACTTTGACGTTATTATGGACAACACTCATGTTATAAACGCAAAACTGCTCAGATTGAGTGTTATCATCCTCTAACGGCCGGCGTTCTATCCATATATCGAATTTAACATTATCATTTGAATAAGTTTCTAAATATTTTTAGTTAAAATTACTTTTAAATTGTAAATTACATCATTTTTCAGAAGAAAAAATATTAAATAATTCTGTTAAACCTCAACTTTCCTAGTAAAGACAAATGTACACAGGATTGAAGCCTTTTTTAATATACTAAATATTTTTATAAAACAGACTACGATTATAAAATCTATTATAATAGAAAAAATACAAAAATTAACAATATTTTCGTAAGCACTAGCCACGAAGGGTAGAGAATTTTTATAGGATACGCTAATATAATTATTCTTTCCTATCAGGATGCCTCTTCTGAGTAAACTTCTTCTACTCTGATCATCAGCAACGCATAGAAAGCCTACAATAAAACCTGTTTAAGATTTATTTTTCCTTTTAGTCAATCATTCATTAAATTTGGATTTCTTGTTATCATACGTTTTTATGCATTAGTGGGTCTAAGAATTCTAATTTATTTACAAGGGAATTAGAAATAGTGATGGATATTTGAAAATTTACTTTGGCATACTTTAAGAAAAAATTTGAGATGTTTGATAATATTATCGTGCGGACGTTAAAAGCCGACTATATAAATTCGGTTTGCAACGGAAACCGAATTCTGCCGACAGCTTTACTTGAAAGGCACCACGAGGCGGGCGGGGAGAACGTTTTAGTACTAACTCTGTAAAGTTAGTTTACGTTTTAATTTTATTGTACATTTATTATGAGACCTTTTGAAAGTAGTCTTGAGTCGCCTCAGCATTAGGTTTTTGGGACCAATCAAGGGTCCTACTGTAAATCCTTGTACGTGCTGAGGCTGAGGAACAAGTCCTTTGGCCCAGACTATGACAATATTTATTTTTATATTTATGATAAATATGAATTAATAAGGATTTTCTTTTTTGGTTAGCAACAATCCGTATAATTAAAAGTTTTTACATATAAATAATATAAATATTTTATTAAAACATTTCGGGTATTTCAAGTTTTGTTCAGATTATTTAGCGAATAAGTTATATATTGTAAAAAATTGATCGGTTAAAAACATAAGGCTCCATTTCATATAAGTATCCTATATCTAAGTATTAAAGGGACGGATAATTGTAATTCTGTTTCACGGCAGGCACTAAGATATATGAACATTTTTTAACTGAGAAAAATTTGCCAAGAGAATAAGTTCAAAAGTTTTTTCGGAATTGATAATAAAATTTGTATTCAATGTTCTTATAGTTAAAAATTTATCGTTTTTTCATAAAGTTTTCTAAAAGTTATGATTGCTTATGTGAGCAGAGTGGTCACATAGAGTCGCATCCAAACATTCTTTCTTTGATTATTCAGAGTAGTTTAAATTTATCTAATTAATCCTAAATCTGTAGGAGCATGAACTATTTATGTTATAGATGGCACCTGTTTAAAAAGGAAAAAATTCGTTATAGAAGGTCTCGTTAAATTTAACCAATTTTAATACGTAATAGCTCTATTTGATAGAGTAAATCGTAAAGTTTTTGTTGGACAAAAGGAAATAATTTAGTTAACAACATTTTTAAGAGAAAAGAGTATATTATTTGAAATTTTTATAACATAAATTATAAGCCCTTTCGTTCTTTGAAATTTAAACATTAATATTATAATTTTATATAAGTAATTTTTGAAGGAAAGAATAATTATTTAAGTTTTTTAAGAATTCAAAAAATCATAACGCATCTGAAAAGCTAACTTGATTTTAAGGGTAAATAAACAGATTAAATGAAATTTTAAATATTAATAATGGCGAAATCAATAAGCTCGAAGAGCACAAATCTTTCGGTTATTACAATCTCTGATAAAAAATTATTTACCTTTGAACCTTATCATCATACTTTAAAATATTTTAAAATTTTTTTAAATCATAAGATTCATACCTAAGGCTGACATGAATTACAGTAATTATGAAAATTGAAAAATATTATTTATAGTATTTTACATCAAATTATGTTGATTAGATTGAATAACATAAAGTCAGCCATTGTTGAGGGGATAGAAATAAATCGAAATTTTTCTATACTAATGATTTATGTTTTCCATCTCTTGGATGTCATAAAACCTGTCCCTACAGATTATTCATCAGTGTCTCCTTTATTTAACAGAGATAATATATCTATCGTAACTATTGCTTTTATTCAACAGAATATTTATAGATAGGAATTCCTTTTTTCCCAATTCTTGTAATAAATGGTAATATTTTGGGATTAATTAATCCTGTTAACCAGGGATTCTTGTTTTGAAGCCTAATAAGCTTGAATAGTAAGTTTTTATGTTTTTCTTATTGACTTTTTAACATCGGTATGGAAAAAGTTTTTTGAGAGATGAAATAGCACATAATGAACCGTAAAATAACCATACTTCCAACTATTTTGAATTTTCCGTATTAAATTATGGAGCAATTATATATTTGTTTCACATAAAAAGATTTAATTTGATATTGAGAACACAATATATAAATTTTTGTTACTACAATCCAAAAATGTGTTATTAATATGTAATCTCAGAATTGTTTAACCACGGTAATAAAGTCGAGTGTAGAATTGAGTTAAAGCGCTGTAGCCAACTCTCTTATAAAAGATTTATTAAATATAAAACATACTCTAACCATCTAATGTTTCACTTATTATATGTCTTTAGTAATAGCTTTCATGAAATTACATGCATAGATTTATATTAAAATTGAAGAACATTAAAATACTTTTAAATTTTTGATTATATTAAATTTAAATTTCACATTATAAACGTATCAGCTGCCTACTGTTTTAGTTTTGTATTTTGCATATTTACTAAATTAAGAGGAATCTAAATAGAATATTTTTATCTTTTTACAACTTTAATGATACAATGTTCTATAAAATCATATTTGTATAAACTTCACGTATGATCAATAAAAATAAGTAGGATTCTAGGTGTAGCTTATTTAAAAATTATTTAATTTTCTTACCTGCTTCTGGTGTAAGTTTGATCATAAGCTTAATTAAATTCCAACTTGGTTGATTATTACACTTTGGAGGCATTCTTATGGTTATTTCTTTCGATCCAATTGGAACGATAATGATTCCATGAGTAATATGAACATATCTTTCATCGTTACAATCCAAGGAGTCCATCACTAATCTTATTTTATCAGTGCATAAAGCTTTGGTAAATAGAGAGTCTTCCTGACACTTCATTACTAGGAATGCTTCATCAATGTTGAAACCTGAAAAGTATATTACTCAATGAGTTCAATGTCTAAAAAAATTAATATGAAACAAATAATTTCACTTTCTTGAAAAATATATAAAAAATTAAAAATTTAAAAACAATTAATTTCTGGAGCATTTAATGTAAAACGACAGAATCAATAAAATTAAAGCAGATGCAACCTCATCATGAATGTTTTAATTTTAGTCATTTAATGCGTATTTAAATTTGTTTTTATTACATTTAACCGTTGTTACTACAATTTTTTGGTATGTTTTCCAATTGGCTTATAGCTAATTCTATGTTTAAAACTTATTTTAAAAAGATTCGATAACTGAGCTCTTTAAGTCCTCAGTTATTTAAAAATGTATTTTTTAGGTATAATTATTATACTTAACTTCAGCTTAGTTACTGGTATATTTCACTTAATACTGTTATTTATAACAAAATAAATATTTGCAAATCATAAGAATTTGTTATCAATTTTAGGTTAAAATAGTATAAAATAATTATTTTAACATTTATTCATAAAAAATAAGAACATATTGAAGTAAATTCATTCCATATCCAGTATTATTATCTCAAAAAGCCTTGGCTTAATTTTTAATGACTCAATAATTCCAGAGTATTAAAACAAACTACTTTCATATGAAGCCTGTAGTTTATGTTTATTGTGCTTTTACAATAATTTAGAGCCTATTTATATAATAATGAATATACTACATATTTTTTTTTTAAATTATTAAAGTAATTAAATAATATAAAGTTAATTTCGCTAACGTAATTTAAGTAAGTGGTTCGTAAAGGGTTAAAGTGCGAGGACGACAGAGGTCCACAGCAGTATTTTAATTGTAAAGAAGTATATTATATCACATGAATCATTAAAAACGACCAGGAGCTCAGTGATCAAAGAAGATTAGAAACTACTGATTTAACCAACAGATATATCGGAGTATTCAAGAAAAACATAAATACACAAAAGGGATACAATAGAATATCAATCTAATTAATCAATGTTTTAACAGATTTTAATAATAAACCATCAGCATATGGTAGAAATTTATAAAACAGAAATAAATCAATCTGGATTTTAACGAAAGATTCAAATTGATGACGAACCCAAATCATCGAAAATAAAAATAAAAATTATATTCTATAAATATTATGGTAAATATATAGCTTTCATGTAAATCAGTATAAGAATTATTAATAATTATAAAAAAAATAATTCACCATACTTGGGCGGAATCCTCTTTATTTGGTAAATCTTTATCAAATATATTCAGCGTGCTGCTTCTATAATTAACTTCGATTATATTTACACTTAAGGAAGCTAATAGATACCTATACATTTTATATTTTGTTTGCATGCACTCTAACGTATTAATATTACGTTGGATATACAACAATTGGTATCTTCTTTTTCTTATTTAAATAAGTGAAATGTTAATAACTTGCTTTTGTTGATTTTTATAATACGATCCCGGGTGAAATAACTAGAGGGTCACAGGACTTCCAACTGATCCCTTCTTATTTACTTTTAAAAATGTAGAAAAGTATAGTTTGAAGGGTATAGAGCTTCGATCTCTTATGGTCGTACAGCGCAAGATAGATTAAAAGTCAGAACCCTGCCTTTTGAAGGTACCTAATCTAACAGAGGACTTATCATGTAAGAGATAAAAATCGTTTATTTTTTGGCAATACATTATGTAACATGTATCATGTTACGGTTATGTAATAGGTTGGCTAATCGCTCATGGAATAGTGGTTAGGCCTTCGGACTGTCATCTGAAGGTCGCAAGTTCGAGCCTCAGCTTGGGCCAACTTATTACTGTTACACATTAATTCTCCATCCTTTCAATTTCATGTCTGCAGGGGTGCCAACTCAGTGCTGAAACTTTCAAATTTTTATACTTAGTTGTATGGCAAGCTTTTGGAGTGTAATATTAGTTTCTTAGTCGTCTTGGATTAGTGGTAGACCATCTGGCATGTATTCAGGAGATCACAGGTTTTATACTGGGTTTAGACACTTACAACTGCGCAGTCGAAGACTTTCAGAGTTTATATTATATTATTACTGCGTTATGAATGGCTGTTAACTCAGACATGAGTATTTCTTAAGGAGAAGAGGATCTGTGTAAAAATATAGTGTAATTGTGCAGCCGAGTTTGGATCAGTCATAGTTAGTCTGATTTGTAGTTTCGAGTTTATACTGTGTCCGGACAATTTTACAGTAATAGTGAATTTATTATACAATGTTTTGGATTTACGGTTAGGCTTTTAGGATCGCATATATGTTCTTCCGTATAGGTGTCTTAACGAGTATAATGGAAGTAATATTTTATATAATTTTTTTT
>LDMZ01056729.1:0-12798 GCA_001455285.1 Sphaeromyxa zaharoni
TGTTTAACTTACTTTTAACATTCATAGGGCATTGACAATAACCGGAACTAGTATAATTGGGATGAAATATGACGATGGTGTTGTTCTGGCAGCTGATGTCTTGTGTGAGATTTAAAGCGATGCTTGACTATTGCCTCTTAGGTTCCCAAGGATCTTTAGCAAAGATTGTTGGATTTTCTAGGATATTCCCGGTTAATGAGTACACTGTCATAGCTGTAACTGGGGATATTGCAGACTTTCAGTGTATCAAGGAAATTCTTATGAGACTGACGTAAAGGAATCATTCTCTCTCTTACTGTTTCAGTCTTAATGATCACATGTACAACGATGGTTCCGTTCTTACTCCAAAGGCTGTTCATTCATATTTATGCCGTTATTTTTATTATCAGTTTTGTGTAATGTATTTTATTTTGAAATATACTGTAGACGTACACGGTTTACTCCTCTGTGGAACTCACTTGCAGTTGCTGGATACTACAAAGGGGAAAGGTTTGTTAAAAGATAAAATAATAATAAATTATTTCATTTTTATACTACATTTTCCAAATTCAAGATTTGGTCTTATATTATCTTTTTTCATAAAATGGTATTAAGTCTTACGTTCTCAGCAGATCGCCTATGGACCACGTTTTTTTGTGCCCGTCACATAGAAATTATTATTAATATGGATTACTCCGCCAAAACTTAACTTATTCGCTTTGCTATGGTAATATTTAATTGTATCGCGTTCTTTGTTGAAAATTTTATAAAAATGATCCAGATTTTCTGAACCTATTTACTTTTTTATTTTATCAAATCACGCAATCTTTATCACTGCATACTACTTAAGGGATTTTATTGTTTGAGAGCAACCTGATTTGTAAATATTTAGATTGAAGTGGATTTTATTAAATATTCTTGCATATCAATGTAAATATTAAGACAATGTTTTATCAGCTGAGGCTTATAATATGAAATAACCTTGATACATGGATTTATTGAATGAAATTGTATGCTGATCTAAGGATGTATAAGGAACGGTGTATATCAGTACAAGTTTACGGATCACGTTATTCTTTTTCTAAATTTCTAAAATGTTTCCACTTAAATATATGTTGTCTCAGATTCTAAAACTTGCGTGATAAAGTGGTAACTGTCGCATAAAGGTCTAAAAACCTTGTTATTACATTAAGTAACGTATTATTGACTCATTTTAAAACTAATAATAAATGATCTCATAAACGACCTCAAGCGGAAGTGTAAAGTTACAAACTTTTGTTTTTTTTGAAGCCACAATATTACAGAATAATGAAAACCTTAAATTAAAACACTTTTAATTATTTTAATGTATGGAGTGAAAGATTATTTATAAATTAAGTATCAGAGTTATTAATAATAATCTTCCTTGCAAAAGGACTCCCTAAAATATTTCTAGTTTATTCACTGAATGTTGATTATAAATATTTTTTCAGTCTATTGATATTTTGTGTATGATTATTATGATATCGACTAAAAGATGCATTATGGTCATGTACATATTTATTTTTGTTCTTCACAATTTGACAAAATTTGGTAGGGATTGCCAGTTAGTTATTTACGTTAGCCAGATTTTTATGAATAAAAAAATCCAGTTTAAACACATCATTTGCTTTGGTTTTTGTTGATTGAACTTACAAAGGTTTCTTTCATTGAAAGGAATTAGAGTTATTTGTGCTTTTTTTGCATTGGATATCACCAAAAATAGAAAATTTTCATTTGATTATTGTATACTGCAGACCATGGCTGTCAAAATCTTCCATTTTACGGCCATATTAATTCAAAAGGCATTGTAGAAGAGCAATTCATATCTAATAAATATAAATCCGATGTAATAAAAATGAAAAGTATACTTAATAGTGATACGTTATGCTGATGTGTTGCAGATCATAGACTTAAAACCGGATTTACATTATGTATTTTATTCTTCCAAAACCTATCAAAGAGTCAGAAACAAAATTTTTATTTAGTCAGTTAGCTTGATCTTTATGTAATTTTTTTTATTTAAATCAACATTTTGATTCGCGTAAGGCAAGAAAAATGAAATAAAGATTTTGATAACATAAAAATTTTAATAGAAATTTATTGTTTTTTTTTAATCTACATCAACTTATATGCACCAAGTTAATTGCGAATACCGTATTTTGGCAATTTTTGTTAAAGTCTAAAATAAAAGATTTAAGATCTAGCAGAAAAATTTAGTTTTAAATCTAATTTTTTATATAATTGTTTAACCCATCCATATATGTCTTTATTCAATACTTTGTTTCGGCTCATTATTTTTGTATTATAAAAGATATCAATCGATGAGTTTTTTAGGGTATTAACCCATTTTTCCAGCATATCATTATTTTTCAACCAAAGTGTATTAAATTTTTTTTTGTTTGTTCGAAAATTGTATATTTTAGTATAATCGTAGAATTTATTAGCATCCAAATGCTTCGCGATAATTTTTTCCACATGCCTGGAGTAAAAAAATTCCTCCTCATATCTCTTTATTTCTTAAATATTTAAGTAAGATGAACTTGCAAGTTGACCGACATATGTCAAGGTAACCCTCCCTATTTAAATTCTTTATTCTGAAACTCAGTCAAAATAGAGAAAGTATATTCTATTCAATGTATTTTCTGGAAGATGGTGATTACAAACAAACTGAATATAAAATATATTTGAATAGTTATTTCGATATTTTTTGTGAATTATTAACCATTCGATGAACATAAAAGTCTGATTAAAGGAGCTGATAAATATAATGGTACAAGAAGATACGATCCTAAGTTGTTTAGAAGGTTCTTTAGTATTAAGGTTATTTTTTATAAGACTTCGGTTTTAAATGTGGCTCACAAGTTTTGAGAAAAAGTTACAATAAATTTATTAATAGGGTTAAACTTGAACCAACTACGAGCCAAATGCATTTTTTCACTTGATATCCTTTAACTAGCCCTTAATACCTATAATTTTAATTGATAAAAAAAGAAAAAATAATTAAATATGGAAGGTTAACTTCCGAATGAGGGATGCTGAAAAGCGAGAAGGACGGAACAGGTCATATGGGAAAGTTTTATAATCTCCTGGAAACAAACATTTTGAATTTTTTTACGTTTCTTATGTTGAACAATTTTCAGTTATGTGGAACCAAAAATATTTGTGTATCGCTTCATAGAAGTACATTTTTGTGAATTGAAGCTTTTGCATCATAGGTTTCGCTGAAACTAACTTAACCTACTCTACACTGAGAACTGCAGCTTGTGTGTTATGATAAATTATATTATTTATGTGAAAACCTTGCATAACCCGAATACTCATAGAGAATTATATTAAATAGTTCGGTATGGAACTATTAATATTGGTTAGTGTGGCTAGTTATTCAACTTTGACACGAAATTTTTGTGCAAGAATCTCGGACGCATTTGGTAGATAACTTTGCATTTTAGTGATTTTTTAATATTTTTATGGATTATAACTCAAATTTGGATGTTTATTTTGGTCATTTAACAAAAATGATTAAATGTCGAAACTGTTTAAATAATTCTTGAATTGTTCTTCTCTCAATATTATTCTGTTATACCCTAAGTTGCAGTGATTAAGTATAAATATTTCTTATCAAAATCTGCACTGTTTTAGTAAAAAATTATACGAAAATACAAGAGTAAAACTATATTAATAATATCAAGCGCTTAGGGTATGAAAATTTTTTCTTATATTTGCGATAATTCAGATTTCTATGTTTTAACTAACAAACTCGATATATCGATAGATTTGTGTAAGAAGTTTTATCCCATTTTTATTTTTACATACGCACCTTCGCTGTGATATCTTTGTGATGGAAACCAATTTTAGTGTCTTTGATGAACTGTGTTTACATGTGGAATTAAAATTTTTAAAAGAAGGCAAAAAATTGAAACGGCGATTTTATGGAGATTAAACGAATCTTCAATTTGCTAGTTCTCAAATCAGTGGTCCTGCTTTGTATTTTAAAAATTTGATTAAATTATCGATGAAAGTTGGTTAAAATTAAGATATCAGTTAAATAAGAATAAAAAGTAATTTCTTTTCTATGTTGAAGTATATTTTTTTAATGATATTTTTGATCGAATTTCTTCGTATTATTTTTTTTAAATACGCATTTGATTTAGTAGTAATTATTTAAACCTTTAGCCTTTAATTTTTTAAAAATAATTGAGTGATCGCTCGTTTTAATAATAAGAGGAATTAAAGCTTGGTCAATTTTTTTGGGAATGGTGTATAAAAGATCTCGATTTTCATATTTGTTTTTAAAACTAAACGACTAAGGAACATTAAATCTGGAATATATTTTAATATTTTAAAAATTCTGGTAATATTTTTATGATTAAGTACAAGATAAAGTGATTTATGATGGAAGGTGATGACTTTTGGGGTCGGAATACTTAATAAAAATCATGTTATTTGTTATTTTAAAAGTCTTCATTGTAGTTTTCTTTTGAAATTTGGAACTGGTTTAAATAATCAATAAGCAAATATTAAAAAAGAGACAAAATGTTTCAATGAAATTTGAGCACAAGAAGCCTAAAGGGAATTATCAATATAAATTCGTTGTCAGTTAATTTTGATTGTTCACTTTAGCTTACAATTTGTTTGAAAATTTTTAACCTCACAGGGAATTCGATCTTTTAAATTTAATGCTGTTTTTAATAGCTATGCTTATAAAAATTAATTTATATATATAATAGTTTCCTGGGGTATATCGATATTCGGGGTCTGGCATATGAAGATAACACAATTGCAACAGGTTTTGGATCTCACATTGCGAGGGTAATACTATTATATCTTGTTAACTCTTTTAAGCCAATACTACGAAAGATTATGGCAGAGAACAACGATAAGATATCTTTTCAGGACTGTATTGATACTGTGACTGATGCGCTCAGAGTTTGTTACTACAGGGATTGCCGTTCTATCAACAAAGTTCCTTGTTTTGACTCTCTTATAAATGATAGTTTGACATCGTTGTCATAGGACCAGAAGGTATTAAAGCTCATCCTACGACTTCAGTTGATACAAACTTCGCCTTTGCTTCTAATGTCATGTTATTTTTAAGTTTTCTCTTTTTAAAGATTTATAGAGGATACTAGGAGGTTTAAACGTTTAAATATGAAAACTTTTTTAATAGCAATATTTTACACTTATAGGTGTTTAATAAAAGTTGGTTAAATAATATTTTTGAATACTGATTACTTTTCATCCGAAACGATTTTTATGTACAGAAGACAGGTAACCATCAGCTTGAAGAGCTGTAGTTTTGAGTTTATTAATTTTGCTGTTCTATATGAGGAATTCAATTTCTAACTAATTCACTTAACAGATTCTTATCATGCATGTGGAATAGGGTTGCACTAAACTAAGACGTTTCGTATAATATCCATTTGATTAAATGTTATAGTATCGTCATATTTCAATCCTCAAGCACATACTTCTGATTCTTGGCATTAAATATGGCATGCCATTTTACTTCTATCAGTCGATGATCATGTATTTTTTTAGATGTTTTTGGTTGTACATGCCTGAAATTAATATAGATATTGCATTACTAGTTTAAAATTTTTAGTCATCGTCAAATGAAGTTTCAACTCATCACAAGAGAAATTCGGTTTCAAAAAAATTGGAGAATCCATTTATTTTTCTGGTTTAATGGTGTCTATATATTCACTATTATCAGTTTCTCAAAAATTTAGCTGAATATCGGATAAATTATTGTTACTTAGATTTCGAATCGAACGACAAATTGTGGAAGTTATCAAATTTATAATACACTTCCATATTAGTAAGGTGCTGAAAACTTTTGTAGAAAATTTACTTTAACTAGAAGCATAGAAATTTATGAGGCACAACTCATAATAACTATTGATACAGAACCGTCGCTTTTTTTATACTGAAAATCTACTCTATTGGCGGTTAATCTTATGTTACAATGGTTATTTTGACATAAATATCTTATGGTCTGATTGAGCGAAATTGTGGGATCGGCATAATCCAAAGGGGAGGTTAAACGAATCCGGCTCTCCGCTGATATTCCATAACATAGATTTCTTGGAAGAAATATGTTCATGGAAAATATATTCTTCCATTTTGATGGAAAGACATTTATTTCCCCAAAAGAAATTAATTAGTGACCATGTATTAGCCGATAGATCATACTAATAAGAAGTTGACAATATCTTCATAACTCTGAATAGTGATAATCTTATACCTATTATATTGTTCGTTTGCTAATAAAATGCATGAAAAACGATCTCTATCATTAATCTACGACAATATATATTGCATAAATTTTAGAAAGCATATAAGTGGATCCTTTTCCAATTGTGGGTCCTAACAAGGCTTCATAGCTCAAGAAATATAAAGAATCGATTCTATGTAGAAAAGGTAGTAACGATTTATAAGGTCATTCAGTTATAAAATTTATCAAGTCCTAAAAAATAATTTAATCATAGAGGGTTAAAAATTAAACAACTTTTGACGCACCATCAGAGTCATCGTTTGACGTCTAGGCGGAAATTTTATTAAGTATTTTCCCGCGTTCTTGAAATTGCACTTGAGATAATGGCTGATCCTGTTTCCGATTTGATTTATTTAAGCAAACTCATTGACGGTCCAGACTTTTCCAATGAGATTATGGACTTAAAAGCCTGTCAATTATCTGAAAACTGTTTTTTCCTCAACAATGACGGTTTGTTTAGTGACTTTGTGCGTACATTGCTAAAAAATATTGGCCCTTGCTCAGTTTTTTCCGAGAGTGATCTTGTTGCATTTAGATCGTTGAATTTATTCCAAAACAAAGTAATTGATCTCAAAGGAGACGATTTTTTGGATGTTGAACTTCATCCTGATACTATTAGGTTTGAAATGAGGGGAAACAATAATTTTAATCTTTTACAATAGATCATCGATCAAATTTGAGGAGGAAAATTTGGAACAGCAAAATGCAACAAAATTGTCACTTCAAACTACTCTTGAGCTGTTAGAAAATGAGCTTAAAAAGTTAGATAAAGTTGAAGATCTATTAGAAAGTCAGGCTAGCTATGATATGGGGTCAATAGATCAATCTTATCATACCCTACAGGAATATGAAACAAAAACGGCTTCAGTTTTGAATGATCTTAAGGAATCACTAATAAATGCGTTTGATTCCTCTCTTCCTCTGGATAAAGTAATCGATTTAAAAATTTAGTTTCATATTTTTATAGAACAGAACATCTTTTTGCAACTATTTTAATCGATCACATTTTTCCATGTACCACAAACTTTCATCACTGATTTCTCTTGATATGAATTATTATACAGATAGTTTATACGATGATGTTCACAGCATTGTAAATCCGTTGTGCGAGGAACTTGAATGTCTTCTAGGAAGTAATCTTGATGGGGTGAACTTTTCATTATTCAATTCGTCTCAAATAAACTGTAGTAAATCTTATTTTGTTATTCACATTCTGTTTTCGTTCACATTATTAAAAATATAGTGTATTTTAAGTATCGATTTCCCTGAAAATTGGGACGGTCTATTTTTTTCCTTTTAGTAAGATTCTGGATAATCTAACAAATTTTTTATATAAGTGAAAAAATCAGAATTATGAGCTTTCAGGTTAAGTGATTGCTAACTGAATTAATTATTCAATTGGTTTTTAGTTTGTTAATTTTAGTTATTTCATTTATTTGCTTCTATGGAATACAATTTTCGTATATTTTGTTAATGTGAACGGAAGACAGCGCTGAATATTATTTGTTAGAATTTAAAATTTTAGATGAATGGTTTTGCAAGTTAGGGAGAATGAAGGATTTGTCAAAATTTTCTTCAGAGTTAAAAATTTGTTTCTCATCATCGAGTAATAGTGTTATTAAAGAAAAAATGGAAATAACAAAGTTGGAATACGATATCCATGGCTTCAAAGAAGCTAATCAATTCCTTAAAAGACTTTTTGAAGACAATGATTTTCTTATTACTACACTTCAGAAGTAATTAGTTATCTAGAGTTGATAAAAATTTTAGAATGGATTCAGCTGATATAAAAAATAAAATTATTACTGATGAGCATAAAGAAATTGAGATATTTTCGAAATTTGTTCCGAACATATTGAAAGAAATTCATAAGTATGTCTTTATTTTAAATTAATATTATTTTTTCAATATTTTGATCAAACGATAATTGATATAATTTTTTTTATGTTGTGTATTACATTCTATTACCTATAGAAGATGAATATTTATCGTATTTATGTTAAATATTTTTTTATTATATTCTGTATATTTCAGGTGTGGGATACAACTAGATCTTAAGTTATATTTAATAGAAGTTTCTAGTCAAGTAATATTATTATTTATTTTAATTTATTTGGTAAACTTTCTATAATGCAGCAGAACTATTACAGTAAGTAAAAACACCGGTTATACTGGTTATTTAGTTTTTATGTTCTAAAATCCTACTAAGAATGCATCAAATGTTAAGCAAATGCGATTATAGTGTTTTATTTATGGTCAACCACATTAGCCATAATTTATCATAGCCTGAATAATACAAATAGAGTGTATAACCATGCCTTTAATTAGATTATATAAAAATACATTATCGTTAGAATATTGTCCTATAATGATATTTTGTCATTGGTCGAAGGAAATCGGATACTTTCAGAGTATTTAAGAGTTGCACGTTTTTGACGCAGATGGGGCAGCCGCCTATTATTATTTTTTATTTGTTAGTTTTTTTATTCTTTTGATAATTATATTGCTATGGAAGGGTCTAACTATCTTGAAAGTGCCACGCACTAGGTTTTTCAAAATCCGAATAATCGACCCCTTAGATCGATCTACGTGAGTCCGTTTGCTGAACGCTTCAGCAGCAATAAGATAAACAGTATCTTCTTTATTTAATAAATATTAATACTAAATTTATATGATAATGCCTCTATCGAGTTTATTAAAATTATTTGTATCTATGACAAATTATTCCGATAATTCTGCAATCCTCTGTGATCGGAGAATCATATGTAAGTTGCTACCTTTATAAACATTCAGGACCCTAAAATTATATTTTATCTAGAAAAAAATGAGTCTAATTACATCGTTTGATTAGTATGAGCATGTGACTCCCTTTATATGATGGGGCAGTCTGTAATTGAACTTATTTACAGAATAATTATTCCTCTTTTCCATTTCTTCGATTTTTTTAAGAACGATTCAGCGAATAATGACGTATTTCAGGATTGTTTTTGTTTTAGACCACATCCCATATAATTTTTACAAAAATTATTTTACAGGTTATGGAGAGAACTTAAATATCTAAAATCTCGTACTAGCTGACCTATCTAACTGTATCATTGACCGTTTTTAGCTTTCATTTTTATTAGCTAGATTTTTAAGATATCTGCTATTTTCTCTACTTAAATTATGATGTTATCAAGTTATATATGTTTAAATGTTTGGTTAATCGATTTAACTAAAAATCTTTATGTTTTAATTTTAGTACATTGGATGAAATATATTCTTCTTATTAACAGGCGTGGACTTATCTTAATCGTAGATTAACATACTGTATTTGTTCATAAACAAAATATTTCTTCGTTCATACTTTCACAGTGAATAATAAATATTTTATCTAGGGGTAAAAATTAATATTATTTTGATACGTTAGAGCTAATTTTTTCAAAAAAGTTATTGTACTCATAATTTTTCCGTGAGATTGAATTTTTAAATTTGTTGCTGATGACATTTTAAAATAAGAACACTTTTTGATTAGCCTAAAATTGGGTATTTCAATGGAAACCAAATATATTAAAATTATTGGATTTTTAAGGCTTAGGTGCAGCTGAATAATAATTTTCTTTCAAAAATGATTAACCAAAACGATTCTAATCTATCAGATAACTCGCTGATTTATAAATATTTTTAGAAGCCTTAAATCGTTTATCAAATCAAGACTGCTTGAAGAAAAAGCTACTGATTACAGGTTATACCAAAAGATTCTTTTAGATGTTTGAGTTATAAAATTTTATTATTTTATTAAGATCCCAAATTATTTATCAAGACATTATTTCTGTTTTTTGATTTATGGAACCATACTAAACAACATGTTTCAACAATTTATCGAACTCTTCAATAAAATGAGTACTCTTATAAAATCACCACAACTAGTAGCTGAAAGCATCCAAGAAGTTTTAACAAATGGACTGCAAATATCTTGCTTCGATTCTCAAGTTAACGGTATGATCGAGTCACTTAAAAGCAATTCTGATTTTGAAAACAAAAATTCCGAGGTATCTCCTGATCTTTTTCAAAATTTTCTTCCCTTTGTATCCGATATGTATTTACATGATTTTATCAATCTTATTAATTAAGGCTGTCAAAACTAAAAGACATTTTTAAATCTCTTGTTAATGATCCAAACTTTGTAGATATTACCCCTCGTTTTGATGCTCAGGTAATAAAAAAGTGTTTTTATGAAATATTTTAGTTCAAACCACTTAAAAATAGGATTGTTGAAGATATTCTATGCTTAAAGGATACCTTTCATATTATTGAGAACGACTACAAATCGGATAATGTAATTTTAGCTTATTTTTATGAAATTTGTCAGAAAAACGATTTTAGTATTGAAATGGATTCTTACGAAGAGTTTTCAAACGTATAGGAACATTTCTGTTTAAATTAATACACGTTATTTACTCCATTCTGTACTAAATATGTGATGAAACCCATGCATTGCTTTTTATTTCCTAAATAGTCCCGTAAAAGAAATTAAGGTTTATTTATATCACTATATTAATAAGCAAATTTAAATCTTTTCAATAAAATTAACTAATGTAATTAGAAATTATTTTTCACTCAGAAAGATGTGAATTAAAAGAAATTTGTGTACCGCTTCAAAACAATAAGTAACCACTATTATTTTAGGGGTCGCATCAGGAAATGTTGAACGAAAAAATAATCATGCAAAAAAAGGAAGCGATCATACTTTAGAAGAACGGGTAAAGGTGATTAAGTATTGTGAAAATCATGTGGAAACATTTCAAGTCAATATTTTTAAGAAATATGGTGGTATTAGGTTAAACATAAGTTGCACTTATCGCTTGGAGTCTTAAAAAATACAGGATAAATTATTTGAATGTTTTTAATTATTATAAAACTTTTTCTTTAAATTATGATGATCTGAAACCACCAGCTTCAAAAAAATTTAAGGTTATTCGTATAGAAAACTCAAATTTTTCAGATGCAATATATAAACGTATCTAATGGAAATTGTGGTATGAAATATTATTTTGATTCAGGTGATGAACGGTTGATCTCAAAAGAATATCTTGGTTCATATTTGGAAAGGTTTATAATAACCTTATATGTACATGCAGACAATTTACTGAAAATTATGCACGATGAACGAGCTCTGTTTTACATCTCCCTCTGATAAAAACATTAATGCTATCAACCGAGAATTAACTCCCTGAAATTTATGAAGAAACTAATTATAATCTTATTTACAGCATAAATAATTGGGAAATGCAAAAACTAGGACTTATAGAGAGCTATATTCTTATCCAAGCGAATTTTTTTAAATGATTAAAAAATGGAAGAGTATTGATATACTAGAAATTTGTCGGAAGGGTAAAATATTCTTTAATTTTTTGTAAGTGTTGAACTGAAGCATGCAAAATGAAGATCGAAGGATATCATTACTACTTGATAATTTTACATTACCGAGCTAAACCTAAGATATTTTGTTTTGTTTTATCTTTCTCAATTAACAATCCTGCCAATCCAATCTCCTGATAAAAGATTTAAAATCCTATTAATGAATTTATTGCTAAATTCATATAGGAATATATTTTTAAAGTATTAAAACTTGAAAATCATGTAAAAACATTCCGTTTGTAGCTGCAAAATTTAATAATGACGTGAATTTTAGCTGTTTCTGGTTTAATACATAAATTAAAAAATTGATCATGATTTAGGAACAATGGTAGTGATATTGAGCTAAACCTTGAAATAAAATTTAGGATATGTACAGAAAATTAACATGATTTTTATCCTTATTATTCATGTATAATAAAAGCAAACACTTCCTAAATTTTTAGACCATTAGAAACAGCAAATAACCGATGAAGATTATTAAGACGATCGTACTAATATAAAAAATTAATTAACAATGCATATAGTGTATGTTTTTATTAATTTGGTATCTCATTTTTAAAAAATGGTTTTTGGAATTTCTTGCTATAATTCATTTCATGAGTAATTAACCCAAGTATTTTCCCCGATATACTCATGATTGATTAGGCTACGTTTTTATATACCTAATTGTTCCAGATTCAAGTATATCTTGCTGATTATATTGTCTGTAGAGGAAAAGTACCAAAGCTACTTGAATGTTTGTTTTTCATTCACAAATGAAAATAAATTAAGTGGGTATTCTACCGAATAACGATCCATTTGCTGACTTTTAAAGTTTACCAATACTGATAGATATTTTGAATTATTTTATTTCTGTTAATATATAAGGCAAAATGTAAGGTATAGGTACCAGTTATTATCTCTTTAAAAAGCTAAATAACCAGCCTCACTTACAAAAAAAGACTCAAATAAGCGATTTCAAATTAAAAAACTGATATCAGGTAATATATAACTCGTTTTAATTTTATATCAACTTCTGTGGTTTATATGATACACAGCAAGAATAAATCAGAGATTTGAACACGCAAAAGTTCTATAAATGAAAACGTTTAACCTAAAGGTTGTCTAAAAGGCGATTAATAAAA
>LDMZ01056746.1:0-12977 GCA_001455285.1 Sphaeromyxa zaharoni
ATTGTTATCCTAAAAAACCAAAAATATATTAAAATGATGTTGTGTAAAAATTCTTTTAAATTACAATAAAATAAGAAAAATATCATATATTCGTTTTTTAATAAAATATAATAAAAACAATTTAAAATGTTAAATTTTTAACCATTCTATTTAAAATTGATTCTATAAATGATTTTTATTTCATATTTTTGCATTTTCAATTTAGTTCTTTTTTTTGTACATTTAGTTTCCTTCCTTAAAGCGGGTGTTTATGATATGTTACCAACATTTAGATAGTTAAAATCGGTTTATAGCTCTTTTATAAACTTTCACAAAATAATCAGTGCCGCATGTCTTGTCACTTGCTCTAGAAAAAAGATTATTATTGATCTAAAATTAAAACTGTATATTTCATTTTTAGCTTAAAAAATATTCTTTGCAATAAATATTTTATAAACTACGAATTATGATAGCATTTAAAATTTAAAAGTTACTGATTCATGTTTGATAAAAAGATTTATAAAATACATAATGTACGAGAAGTCTTAAAAAATACATCTAGAAAATTAACCGGTCTAAGATATACAAACCGAAATAACTTTTGTTGTTGAAGGTTAATTTCCTCCATACTTACAATAATATTTTTATATCACTTTTTGAATAATCATATTGAAATCAGTGATAAAAAAATAAACATTTATTTAATATAAAAATTTCAAAAAATAATCTTCAAAATTTTAGTTTTAAAGCTTTAGTTATTAGTGGAATCTTATTCCAATTATTTTTAATTTCATATTCTTGAAAAATAAAATTGGAAAATATATTTAAAATTTTGGTTACCAATTTGATGATTTTTTGAAACGTAATAATTTTTATTTAAAATATTTTTAAATTTATATGGATAGATAACAAATGTACTGTTAAAACCAATGGACGATAAAATATAAAAAAACTGTATTTCAATTGCTACTTAAAAATTGAACGTTTATTTAAAAGAAATACTTTTTTGAATGAGTTTTTTATGGCCGAACTTTAAATTCTTTGTGCGCAGTTATTTTCACGCCGGAAATGGTAATACACAAAGCAACTTTGATCTTGGCTTTCCTTTTTCTGCCTAGTTTAAAAAAAATTATAAATCATTTTCAATTTTCGGAAAATTCTACCAAATAACTCGAGGTTTATGATTAAAAAAATTTCTTCCATAAACTTGTTTCAAGACCTACATACAAAGATTGGTAGATCACGATGAGTTATATTTAGTATGAACTTGTAAAATGAGCTTCAATAAAAGATTTTGTCATTAATACACCATCTTGAATTCGATTATGTCGTGATTTAAAAAATAACCCTCGAAAGAAAACGATTAATGTACCAAGATAAATGTTTAAAAATCTGATAATTTTGAGCTTAATTTATATAATTAACAATTTTCTGCTTTATGTTTTTAATTGCTTTAAGGGTACGTTATTTAATAAACTTAAAGATATATTATCCAGTATAATCCCATGCCAGTTTTTTTAATCGTATACTTTGGTTTGCAAAAAAATAAATTTTTCGAAAAGGAAAAACCAGCTTTCTTAAGATGACTTAGATATTTATGCCTTTGCTGTACCACCTGGGCAAGCCGTTCGTTCCACAGTGAACGGCAAAGATGTTTTTAGCCCTCGTCGATTGAGGGGAATCTCCTTCTTGATTGGGAGCCCCCATCTTCTTGTTATATGACATGAAAAACCAGGAAATCAATAGTAAAATACTCTAGGACTACTGGTTGTCAACGAGTATATCTATATATCTTAGGCCGCAATCGCCGGCTTCTTTATATAAACATGGCGTGTTTGTCATGCGCATAATAGACTTTTAGTTTATCTTCAGACACCTAAAATTACTGCATAGTAAATTTTATAAATTTAATTATTTGTCATGAAATTTAGATTACTAATGCAATGTAAACGTTATAAAAATTATAATTTCAAATAAATATGATAAAGAATTTTAATAGTTTGACTGTTTTACTATAGGTTATATAACCTTGCACTAAATATTATTTTTATAGTTTGATTAATGAAATTAAAGAAAAACATGGAGAAAGGGAGTATAGGTACAGTTACACCGATTTCTGAACAGTTATTATAAAATATTAATGTTATGAATTATTCCTAACAATAATTAAATATAAAAATCCAAGACGAATATGAACTAGTGAAAAATTCTCACAATTTTAAAAAGTGATTATCGGATGCTATTTCATTGACCGCTCCATTTGTTTGTTTGAAAAATTTATTTTTAAATATTGTAAACTTTTACAAAAAGAAATATATTTTGAATAAAAAAGAAATTCATTTCATTTAACATCCATCTGGTACAAATTGCATGTTCTCGAAATGTCAGAACCACCATAAAAACATATATATTTGTTATAATTTATCATATAAGAAAGTTATTATATTTTTATTGGTCAATCGATAGAGAAGTAAAAATGCCAACCAAAGATTTTATGTAAGTTTTATAACATTTTTACTAAATATATTTCTATATGTTTATAGTTTTATTTATTAAAAATTACTTTTTAATATTATGTTTATTCTGTGCAGTAATATATAATTTTAAAAAGACGGGAATTATGATCATTCAGAACAATTTTAATTCCTCGAAACAATTTATAATACTTGAAAAAATGTTTATAGATCTTGTTTTAGTAATGCATATAAATTTTTTATTATAATAGTGATTAGCAAAATGTTTAACTAAATTACACTTGCTAAAAATTTTCACAATGCGAATAAGATTTAAATGATTGTATTGAAAAAGAAAAAAAAATTCTGTTGGTATATTTGTTTTAAAAAAATAAAAGCGTAAATATTCAGTAGGTTTAATCTTTAATTATGTATTAAGTCAAATATTTTAAATTTTTTCTTATTACTCTAAATCAAATATTTATATACTTGATATTCTGTTATAAGCAAATTAAATGAAAACTTTCTGAATTTAAGATTTACCTATATAGAAATCTCTTCTAGAGAAAATAGTGCACGTTTTACTTTAGGATCGCACATTAATAAAAATTTAATGTAACATTCTAGTTTTAATTTTTGAAATTATTAAAAAATCATATTTTAATTAAATAATTATACAAAATCCTTTAAATTAAACAGAATATATGATAAATTTTTATACATTTAAGAAAAAGTTATTTGAATTTTCATAAAATTCATAAAAAATTAATGTCTATTAAATATTAAAAATTTTCGATGTTTTTTTTTGTAATGTTTTTAAAATAATAACATGTAATAATGAAATCAATGCTTTAAAGTACCTTATGTAATGACAACTCGTTATTAACATGGTTAATTTAGTAAATAAAATCGCATAATAGATTAAAATATATTTGACGTAAAAGACGCTTAATAACAAAATAATGAGAATAACTAAATATATAAACGTTCACCTCGCAAGATTATCCTATTTTTTTCGGAATAGCTCATCATTTAAACTAATGGCTATCAAAATTCATATTTAAAATTATTATTTGCCAAATTTTACATTTATTTATTTATTTAATGTGATTTCAATTATATTAGATAAAAGTTATTGTTTCTCTGTATGTTTATTTACATAAAAAAACTAAAATATAACATCGCTAATTATTTTGAATCTCTGTTTTCTGCGAAACAACTGGCTTTTCCATTTAACCTTATATAATATATTCCAGTTTAGTTTGAATTAACCGAATAGAACTTTTATATATCACATCCTTCAAAAAATCTGTTTTTGGAATTTCATCAGCCAACTTCGGATATAATATACTTCGAACTCTGCTTAAAGTTTTTAATAACTTGGTTCAATTTAAGACAAATCAAAAAATTTGTTCTGATTTAAAGTTTTTGTAATCAATATAATATATTTTTTAATCTTTTCGACTGAACCTATATAATTATTTTGAAAATTTGTGCCATTTCCTAATCTATTAAAATTTTAAATATCTCCATTGTTCTCGTTTGTTGCAAATCATAAGATGGATTATGCCAGAAAGTAATTTTATATGGAATTATATTTAAAGCATCCTCTCCCACAAGGGCTATCTAATATTTAAATATTTGTGTCAATGCTACTGAAAAAAGAGATGAAGTAATTAAATCTAACAAAATTTAATATATATGGATATTTCTCTTCAAACATGTTTTATATATTTTCAAAATGTATAGTAAAGTCTCTTTTGTTAAATATTTTACTTAATCCAAAATTTTCTGGGTAAGGTATTTGTGGAGTTAGACTCATATATATTTTACCCAGTAAGCAAGGATAGAAAATTTTTTATAAGTAATGAAGTTGGACTGTATTTTTTACTTTCCTAAACAAAAATTTTGTTTGAGCATTCTATTCCTGATAACATTTTTATTAATAGACATTATTTGATTGCAGGAAGTTTCTGTCATCATTTAGTTTTATAAAGGAATTTTAGAATATATAATGTTGCCTCAATATCGTTTTCTGATGCTTCTCTCAAATACACATCTATATTAATCGTCTTTGTGTAGCGATCAAGTTAGTACTTATTGGCAACAACAAAAAATTTGAGTCATGGGTTTGTTATTTATCCCATAACTTTTCTAACAGAGAGTTTACTTCATATTACATATAAATTAAACTAAAGCGTAATATTTTTTTATTTGATTAGTGATTAATTTGTGCAAAAATATTTCAATGATGTAGAATGGTAGGTTTATAACTTTAAATCATTTTACACTACCGCATAACATTTGCGAATACGGGGCTCAATATGGGTGGATCAACAATTTCGAATGGTGGAAGGATGTTTAATTGTCATGCCAAAGGATGAAGATTTAATTCATGTAATAATAAATGTTAAAAATGAAGCTAAACATAACTATTTGAAGAATTTGTGCCAGATATTTGTTTTTCGATAGTGAAGTTTCATGTAATCGATGGATATCTATATATTTTGATCAAACTTATATATTATTCACCATTGCTAGAATAATTCCAGAAATTTCTAATGTCAGTAAAATTATTACCGTTTCTTTTTCAATGAGTTCTTGAATTGATTTAGGTATCTAAATGCTTAACATACAGATCAGGTTTGACTGTTTGATTTCGAGATTATCAAGGAAAAATCTATCCTGATAGTTTCTAAAAAAAAGTATAATAGTGAATTGCCCTCAATCAAATAGACTTACAAAAAATATATCACTAAATAAATTTACATCAAATTCTATTTAAAGAGGAAGAAACAGAATATAATTTATATGATGACATTCATATAATTTAAGAACAAATTAATCTATATTTGATTCACTTTTTGAGATTATGTTTAAATGTTTCGCATTAAATTAAGATAAGATAGGTTAGGCTTTTACCTGGTGATCAAAATAAATGTTGACAAGGGTAAGAGCAGAAACGGAAAGAAAATGCTTAATACAAACTTTATAACTTCTCTGGAAAACAGATAAACATATTATCTAATTATTGTGAATGATATTAAATTTAAAATGGGAGTTTTGTTTTCCAGGATATACACTGACAATTGCAAAAGGAAGTTTGACAGAGCTTCGAAATTTTCTGACATAAGATCTAATTAAGAACCCATAATTTGAGAGTTTGAATAAAAAAATTTAAATGGTAACATTGCAGTCGATTTTTTGTTGGCATCATTACAAGAAAGGCAGGAAAATTGAAAAAATAGTGGTTAAAATAGTGAATAATACACTATATTCCTAAAAAGAGTATATATTCGTGAATATGTAATAAATCATTGAGCAGTAAATATAAGGTAGCAGCGGTGAGCTATATGATCCATGCACTAATAAAACCATTTTAAGACCTAATTAGATTATCCTGATGAAATATAAGGCAAAATGAACGGGTCGAGAAAAGTGGATTCATCTGTAATTTGACAGGAGGGATAGATGTAAGATGTAATGGTATTCTGATTGATAAAAATTTTAATAAGTTACACCTCTGAAGAAAAAAATGCATAGTTATCTTTCCGAATAAATGAATGATTAATAAAAATTCTTTACACAGCTTACTTCATTTTTTTCAGAGTATTTGGGCCAAAGGGTTAATTTTTATTTGAAAATACTTATTGATAAATCCATAATCTACTTCCAATTATTTTATTAAAAAATTAAAATGATACACCAATATTATTGCTTCAAATAAAAAGTGATGTAGAAAAACTGAATGTATGTTGTGATTCCTTCTCAAATTGTTTTTAATAAAATTTTATTTATATAAGTGAGAATCAAATACGATATGTTCAGCAAAGTCGAGAAAGAAGTATAAAAAAATTATAGCAATATTAGTCATTTCAAAAAATTATGAGAACATGAATTATTTAAAATGAGGTTATATCCATTTAAAATAAAAATATTTTGGGGATTAATTATTTAATGATATAGGCGTCAATCAAAGATAAGATTTAGATATTAAAGATTAAAAATAATTGGTTTCAGATAACATGTTATCAATTTGGCATATTTAATAAGAAAATTTCATCCAAAGATCATAATCCACATCATACATAATCGAAACGAAACTATCGATTATGTATCCTCAATGGTTTTGTTAAAAGTTATTGAGGACTATTTTGATTTTGTTTCTGTTCATCAATCCCAGAATCATAACGATCGATTAAAAAATATGTCTTCTACGAATTCGGCTTATTTTGAAAATCATGAAAATCAACTTTTTAAACAGGTATGGATAAAAATTAGGAAAATTAACTTAAGATTATTTTTGATAAGACAAAAAGAACAGTTAAATACCATCATCCAGAAATTTTTTAACGTTTTTATATATTGAAGACTGCAACAGAAATTCATCTACCGTATCTGAGAGGATATATAATACAACAGTAAAACTCTAATCAAAGAAAACTAATAAACCATGTTCTTTGGCACGTTTATTAAGTTTTTTTCTGACTTCTCTACTATTTTGTGATTCATTCGTAAATTTGGATGTCCCAAAATCTAGAATCATTTTTCAATGATGAAGGAAAAAATAGGGGAATATAATTCTTAATAAATCATTCTTTCCAGAAAGAAAAATTTCAGAAAAACCAGAAAGCAACCCGTGTAAAATTCAATGACATATATTAGGGACTCCTACTTCACACTGACACTGAACCGGGCTTTACAATAAAAATAATCACGAGAAACAAGTCCAAGAGTATTTTCAATAAATTTTTAATATGACAGAAACTTCAAATAAGAGACTCTGTTGTCTAATCTAGATCTGAATACTGAAAAAAATTTAATATATTTTAAGAATATAAATGAGAAGTAATAGTAATAGTTTGATATTCTTTAAGAAATCTAGGAATTGAAAAATTTTGTGATCTGTTTTTCTGTTGTAAATCAAAATAACGTATTTTCAAGAAATTTTTTATTATTTCAAATCTTATTTCTTAAAAATATTCGATAAAACAAACAAATTTTTAAAGCAAAATATGATGTCAAAAAAACATATCTTATAATAACCTTAAACCAATTTTTTCATTGAATGTGTAATGGTTAAATATTTCCATATACATTACGCCATGGTTTAAATTCACATCATTGAGAATAAGCATTGGTTCCACTTCTTTTCAAAAACAAGTACTTGCCCCTACAATATATACTGGGAATATAAAAGTATAGACGAATTTCAGCTAACTAAAAATCTGAGTTCCAAACATGTTATTAAAATTAGATCTAAACAAGTTTAACATTAAAAGTTTATATTGCAAGCTTTAATGAGTACTTACAGTATCAACAAACTAAAAAAAATCGTCAAAAATTTTAAATCAAACAAAAATTAATGATCAGGATATGATTCTTCAATTCAGTCTTTTTTTTTAAACTAAATATTTCAACATTTTTTTATCAATTAAAAACTTTTTTTATTAGCAAATAAATTAAAGATGAACTCGTGTCATAAGTTCTTTTCAAGCCTTTAAATTTATAAATAAACAGTATCTGTTAAGAGACATTTTTTCATTTTAACCATTATTGGAGCAGATGATATAAACGATTTTTTATTAGTTCTAGTTTAAAAATAACCAAGCATCCTGGATCAGAGGTAAAATTTTTCAACTACCGATTTGGTATTGGAACAATCTCAAAGCAAGAACTAAATTAATTACTTCGAAACAAAATTAAATCCTTCATTTCTTACATAATCTTTAATTCTACATAATTCTTAGTGCGGAAATTAAATTAAGGATCTGGTTAAATATAAAAATGATTCTCTGATACAGGGCCAATATAATTTCGAATTAAAATCGACCATTTGAAGTTAAAGATATTTTAATGTATGTATAAGTTTTTCTAAATAATGGTGAGTAAATATATGTTAAATTTATATTTTACATTGATATATTATCCGCTAATTTTATACCCATATTATTATAAATGAATAACTCTGATAATTAGTATTAATATATAAATAAATTGATAATGTAATAAAATTCATAGTTTAAACTAATATAATCATATATTTTTTTAAATAGGATAAAAATAAACAACAAAAATTCAATATTAGAATAATTTCAATCATTTAGTTGTTTTTTTAAATTTTATTCGGGAAGTAATCTCAAATTAAGGTTTTCCTCGCTTGATTCTTTACTTCTTCGCATTTTCACCACTACAATTTTACATTAAAAGAAAATAAAAAACATAAGAATCCCCTAAAAATGTTTAAACAAAAGAAATTATTCTACCCGATGACAAAAAGAATTAATGCAAATACTGCCCCGACAACAATGAATATGATTACTTTAGGTGAGATCCCTTTTAATTAACAAAATATTATAAGATGAAACCAGATGAGAGAGTTGGTTTAACATTTTTGGAAACTTCGCTATCTTTAAGTGATTCAGCTTTTCTCAGAATATCTAAAATATTCGTAAAACATTATTTCATTGTTTCAAGTAAATTAAAATCAAATATTAAACCAAATAAAGAGATCAAAACGTTACCTTTCAATTCTTCTATGAAGAGGTTGTTACATGGACGAAGATCTAATAATGTTTTTATAAAAATATTTAAGTGCAACAATCAGTACAATGCCTCAGCAAGTAATTTGTTGACATAACGTTAGGTTTGATTGTCCGGTTATTATCAACTATCAAGAATAAAAAGAAAATAAATTCGTATACATCCACATTTTTGAATAAACTCAACAGCTTAATTTTATATTTAAAATAATCACACGAGTAACCATAACTTGCATCATTGCAATTATCTATGTTCCCTACAAACTGTGGTGCTATCCATCCACAGACTAAAATAATAGAATATTTTTTTTAATTTTCATCAAAGCAATTATGTAAAAAATTATGCATTCGTGGTTTTGCTTTTACTTACCTTGAATGAAATGCGGAATACATCGTTGAACAAGGAAATTATTCAACATACCTGTAAAAAGATCAATTTTTAATTTTTTTAATTATAAGAAAGTTAGTATCTACCTTCGAGGAAAGACTTAACAGACTTCTGACATACCCCAAATTCTATTGATAAAAATCAAAAATCATATAAAACAATACCATTCATGCATTTGAATACCAAACTTTGGATATCACTTTCGGTGGAGGCTAAAAAAATAATTCATTGTATCAAAACTGAAACACTGACATTTCGATTTAAGATCGTCAACTAAATATTTCAAAAAATTATTTTTTTAAACCATAATAAAGGCAAGAAGTATAATCATAGCTTGATGGTGTGAATTCATAATTGCATGCTAAAAAAGTTATTTCATATAAATGTAATTTTAATAACAAGAACAGATACAAATCATTTAAATATACCACATATCTTTCGACATCACGAAGGATGAACTTTTATTTTAATTATTTTGGTAAATATTGATGATGAATTGAGAATATTTTCCAATTATTATTTATTTAACGAACGAAATAAAAAAATATCAACTATAATATGTTTGTATAGTTATTACTTCATGCTGAAAAAAGTAAAATCTCAGCATAAAAATTTTCTAGAGCCTAAAAAATCTTATTCATTTCTATATATATATATATATATATATATATACTGTAGTATTTTGTTATCACAGGCCAGAAGGAGTTCGGTACAAAAGTGCATGATATATGATCAATTCCATTAATTTTATAGCCTTACTATAACATACTTTTTTATATAATACAATTAGTCCATGTATGTTGATATTGCAAGGCTATATCGAAACTAAAAAAGAATAATAGAAAAACCGTATTTGTTTTGGTTTTAAATTAATGAATAACAATAAAAACACAACAAATCCGCTGTAAATAAAAGTTATAATTAAATTAAGATTAACTCACTTATATATTAATTTATTTAAATGAATAACTTTTTAAATCAAAAAAAAATTTTTGGCTTTAATTATTACATTTAGTGGAAGAATATTGAGGCAGTTACATTTAGGCAAGAAGGAGTATTAATTCTTTTATTTTTGTTCAAAGAGTGGTTTAGAATGAATAAGAATTGTAAGTTAATTTTTTTTATTTTAATTTTGGTTTCAAATTTTCCAATTATATTACACAAATTAAATAATCATAGCACTGCTTTTGATTGTAATGGTCTATCTTTGGTTAAATTAAGTTAAATTTGGCACGAAAATTAAATTTAATTAAAATTTAGATTTTTATCAATAAAAAACCAATGAAAACGTTTGTATATATTTGAATTAATCAAACAAAATTAATACGGTTATAAAAAGTTTTTATATGCATGTAAATATATTGCTGAATAATATGTTTTCCAAAAGTCAAAATGTTTAAGTAATATGTCAACTTTTAATTCTTATATTTTTAATAACAGAACAACTGTGTTTGACAACCTCAATAATTTAAATATCAAAGGATATCATCCAGTGATTTTTAAAGGGAATCATAAGAATATAATTTCCTTAACTAATATATATTTAATTCTAATATTAAAATTCATATTTTTTCACTACCTTTTCTTAAAAAATAAATTTAACTTTTAAGCCAAAGAATCTACACAAGCGTCTACCAATATTTTCTTAGTTACATGTTCAATCAAATATTTAAGAGGATAGTCGATTTTTTTAGAGCGTTTTCAGATTTAAGTAAAACATATATTCAATTAATTCAACATCTTACAAAAAGCTCCTGGCTGGAATATATTTAAGCAATTATGTATGTTTGTAACATAACTAGAAATAATTTTAGGAAATCACCCATTCCTGGAAAGAATTGTTCTTTATCATTCATATCTTGGTAAAAAAATATTAACACCATTGAATGTCATTATATGCAATCCAACGACAAATTTTTCATTATTGTCTTAAAAAGGGTCTAAACAATTTCAAAAAATTTGTTCATTTTTTTGTTACTATCAAAACAAACATGAATAAATGTTATTTTGTTGATTTTATGATTAAAGGTTTGAGAGAAATAATTATTTTGGAAAAATGTAAATAAGAGTATTATCGTATTAATAATATCCAGTATATTTAATGATAGAAAAAAATAATAAAAAATATTTAAAACACTGTTAAATAGACATCTACAAATCTAGCATTATTAAATACAGCATCTCAGCTTTTATTTCATTTTTAGATAACATAAAAGAAAAAACCTCAAAAAAGTTAATTTATCAATAAATACAGTATTCCTTTTAACATTTCACACACTCTGATTCTAGTAAAATTAAGTATTACATGTGTCATAATGAAACCGAAAATTCAAGAATTACGTTTCATAAGGATCTCTAATTTTTAAGCAAATATATATTTAAAAATATTATTCCCTTATGGGTTGGTTCTATTACAGTTTCTAAAATTGAATTTCTGATACTATATCAGAAGTTAAAAACTTAATATGCTAAATTTTTTCACGACAGCATGTTTGTAGTGGTATTTTAGAGATATGGTTTCAGCCCATGGTTCATAAAATTGATTATACTCGCAGTAGATATTTGTTATTTAACTATAAGCTGTGAATTTAAGCCCCATAAGTAAAAAAAATCATGTACACACACAACTTAGAATATAATTTTTATTTTTCTAACAAAAATAGTATTGTAACCATTTTTAAAGAGAATTGTATGTTATTTTACTATTTTTGTGCAAAAAATTTTTATTCGCGAGATAAGGTTATTTTAATATCAATTTTCTACAAGAGTTAAATCTTATTTATTTTACTTAAATACAAACTTTTTAAAATATTCAAGGTCGATTAATTTTATTCTGATAAGTAGGCTTCAATATATGAATGAACAAATTAAAATTAAAAAAATTCAAAGTAATCGACCTCCAGCTGATTCTAAGTATTAAATATATATTTTTTTTTATATTTTATAATAGAATAGTATCTCTCCAAATATTTATCGGTCATTTCTGGTAAGCATCTGATCCTTTTAGAATTAATCTTTAATAAATATTTGTAGGTTATAATCAAGAATAATATTATCAGATAAGTATCTTTTTCTGAATTGTAATAAGGAATGATTCGAATCTATGTACAAGACGAAATACTAATGGTTATAGTTGATTGTATAATAATGTGAGAAAATTTAAAGTTAACTACAGCATGTATATGAAAGCTTTCACAAAAATGGTATGCATTTTTTTTGGTAAAAATATTAAGAAGACACAAAAACTTGAATTTGGTGCGTTATAAGGTATATCCGTAGATGTGTATAAATAAAATATCATTAGATATATACGTGGTATGAAAATTTATTTATTTTTTGAATAAATTAGACGCTAAGATTGAATTTGATGCTATTTTATTGAGGGAATTAAGGTGAAAGTTTGGCATATTTCTTAAAAATAGGTCCAGTTTTATTTTTCAGTAGAAATAAATAATTTACAAATATATTTTATTATAAATCAAAAAATAAAAACTTTCAAATTCTTGTTTTTATCGTAATTATCATAAATTTATATAAAGTAATTTAAAGTCGGTTAATTCGTTTGATGGTTTTGGTTCTCACTGAAGCAACTATTTTAACGAATATTTTTCTGGC